>SZWC01006245.1:23486-35334 GCA_023375785.1 Penium margaritaceum
AACCAGTTCGCACCACTCCACAACCAGTTTGCACTACTCCACAACCAGTCTGCACTACCCCGCAACCAGTTCGCACCACTTCGGAACTAGTTCGCACCACTCCGCAACCAGTTTGCACCACTCCGCAACCAGTTCACACCAATCCTCAACCAGTTTGCACCACTCTGCAACCAGTTCGCACCACTCCGCAACCCGTTTGCACCCCTTCGCAACCAGTTTACACCACTCCGCAACCAGTTTGCAGCACTCCGCAACCAGTTCGCACCACTCCGCGACCAGTTCGCACCATTCCCCAACCAGTTTTCACCACTCCCCAACTAGTTGGCACCATTCTGCACCCGGTTCGCACCGCTCCGCTACCAGCTCGCACCACTCCGCAACCGGTTTGCACCACTCCGCAACCAGTTTGCACCACTCTGCAACCAGTTCGCACCACTCGGCAACCAGTTCGCACCACTCCGCAACCAGTTTTGCTCCACTCCGAAACCAGTTCAGACCACTCTGCAACCACTTCACACTACTCCACAACCAGTTCGTACCACTCCACAACCAGTTCCCACCACTCCGCAACCGGTTCTCACCACTTCGCATCCTGTTCGCACCACTCCGCAACCAGTTTGTACCACTCCACAACCAGTTCGAACCACTCCGCAACCAGTTTGCACCACTCCGCAACCCATTCGCACCTCCCCGCAACCCGTTCATACCACTCCGCAACCTGTTCGCACCACTCCGCAACCAGTTCACACCACTCCGCAACCAGTTCGCACCACTCCGCAAGCAGTTCGCACCACTCCGCAACCTGTTCGCACCACTCCGCAACCAGTTCACACCACTCCGCAACCAGTTCGCACCACTCCGCAAGCAGTTCGGACCACTCCGCAACCAGTTTGCACCACTCCGCAGGCAGGTCGCATCACTCTGCAACCAGTTCGCACCACTCTGCAACCAGTTCACACCACTCCGCAACCAGTTCGCACCACTCCGCAACCAGTTTGCACCCCTTTGCAACCCTTTTGAACCACTCCGCAACCAGTTCGCACCACTCCACAACCAGTTTGCACCACTCCACAACCAGTTCGCACCACTCCGCAACCAGTTTGCACCACTCTGCAACCAGTTCGCACCACTCCGCAACCAGTTCACACAACTCCGCAACCAGTTCGCACCAATCCGCAACCAGTTCACACCACTGCGCTACCAGTTTGCACCACTGCGCAACCAGTTCACACCCCTTCGCAACCCGTTCGCACCACTCCGCAACCCATTCGCACCACTCCGCAGCCAGTTCACACCACTCCGTGACCAGTTTGGCACCACTCCGCGACCAGTTCGCAGCACTCCGCGACCAGTTCGCAGCACTCAGCGACCAGTTTGCACCACCCCGCAACCAGTTACCACCACTCCGCAACCTGTTCGGACCACTCCGCAACCAGTTCGCACCGCTTGGCAACCAGTTCGCACCACTCCGGAACCAGTTCGCACCACTCCGGGGCCAGTTCGCACCACTCCGCGGCCAGTTCGCACCACTCCGCGGCCAGTTCGCACCACTCCGCGGCCAGTTCGCACCACTCCGCGGCCAGTTCGCACCACTCCGCGGCCAGTTCGCACCACTCCGCGGCCAGTTCGCACCACTCCGCGGCCAGTTCGCACCACTCCGCGGCCAGTTCGCACCACTCCGCGGCCAGTTCGCACCACTCCGCGGCCAGTTCGCACCACTCCGCAACCAGTTCGCACCACTCCGCAACCAGTTCACACCACTCCGCAACCAGTTTGCACCACTCCGCAACCAGTTTGCACCAGTCCGCAACCAGTTCGCACCACTCCGCAACCTGTTCACACCGCTCCGCAACCAGCTCACACCACAAGGCAACCAGTTTGCACAACTCCGCAACCAGTACGGACCACTCCACAACCAGTTCGCAACACTCCTTAACCAGTTCGAAACACTTCCAAAACCAGTTAGAACCACTTCGCAACCAGTTCGCACCACTCTGCAACTAGTCCGCAACAGTCTGCAACCAGTTCGCACCACTCCACAATCAGTTCGCACCACTCTGCAACAAGTTCTAACCACTCCACAACCAGTTCACACCAATCTGCAACATGTTCGCACCTCTCCGCAACCAGTTCGCACCAATCCGCAACCAGTTCGCACCGCTCCGCAACCAGTTCGCACCACTCCGCAACCAGTTCGCACCACTCCGCAACTTGTTCGCACCACTCTGAAACCAGTTCGCACCATTCCGCAACCAATTCCCACCACTCCGCGGCCAGTTCAAACCAGTTCCGCAACCAGTTTGCAACACTCCGCAACCAGTACAATCCACTCCACAACCAGTTCACAACACTCCGCAACCAGTTCACACCACTCCGCAACCAGTTCGCAACACTCCACAACCTGTTTACACCACTCCGCAACCAGTTCGCACCACTCCGCAACCAGTACATGTCAGAAACAATGACCAAACGGATTTCATAGTGTGGGGTCAACATAAAAAACTCATAACACGAGTCACAAATGATCAGTGGGGGAAACCATGGGTTGGGAACTCTAGTTATCAACTAGAAAAAAGAGAGATTTTCAACAAGTAGTGGCACGGTGTGGCTAGCGTGCACAGTGACCAACCAAAGGATGCACACATCACTGACTATAACCGAAGAAGTCCACTATGTATGGTAAAATTGACAACTCATAACACAAGTCACAAATGGTCAGAGGGAGAGACAATGGTTTGGGAACCATACGTATTGACTAGAAAGGACAAAGAACTTCAATACGTAGTGGCGCGGTGTGGCTACTATGCACACCAAACAACCAAACTTGGCATATGTCACAGACCATGACCAAAGAATATCAATATGGATGGTCAACATTCAACAACCATAAGACGAGTCACAAACGGTCAGAGGGGAAAACAATGGTCTATGAATACTAGTTCTCAACTAGCAAGTACAGCGACTTTCAATCAGTATAAGCACGGTGTGGCTACCATGGACAATGACTGACCAAAGTAGGCATATGTACTACCTTTGACCAAAGAAATCCGCTGTGTGTGGTCAGCGTTGACAACTCATAATAGGAGTCACAAATGGTCAGAGGGGGAGACAATGGGTTGGGAACACCAGGTATCAACAAGCAAGCACAAGGACCTTCAATACGTTTTGGCACGGTGTGGATACCATGCACGATGACCAACCAAAGTAGGCCTATGTTACTGCCCATGACCACGTAATGACACTAAGTGTGGTAAACTCTGACAACTCATAACACGAGTCACAAATGGTCAGGGTGGAAGATAATGGTTTGTGAATACTAGTTATCCACTAGCAAGTACAAATACCTTCAATGTGTAGTGGCACAGAGTGGCTACCATGCACAGTGACCAACCAAAGTATGCATATGTCACTGACCATAGCCAACAAATTTCACTTCATGTGGTCAGCTTTGACAACTCACAACACGATTCACTGATAGTCAGAGGGGGTAATAATGGTTTGGGAACACTAGCTATCAACTAGAAAGCACAAAGACCTTAAAGACATAGTGACACGGCGTGGTAACCACATACAGTGACAAACCAAACTAGACATATGTCACTAACCATGACCAAAGAATTTCAACATGGGTGGTCAACGTTCACAACCCGTAACATGAGTCACAAATTGTCTCAGGGGGAAAACATGGTTTCAAAGCACTATTTATCTTCTAGCAAGTACAAAGATTTTTCGTATGTATTGGCACGGTGTGGGTACCGTGCACAATGACCTACCCAAGTAGGCATACATCACTGCTCGTGATCAAAGAAGTTTAGTGTGTGTGGTCAGCATTCACACCTCATAATACAAGCCAAAAGTGGGCTGAGGGAGAAACAATGGTTTGGGAATACTCGATATCGACTAGCAAGTACAAAGACCTTCCATAAGTGGTGGCATGGTGTGGCTACCATGCACAATGACCAACCAAAGTATGCATATCATAAAAAGGGTTTCAGTGTGTGTAGTCAACTGTCCTCCTTGCGGCTGGTCAACCGGAGCAATGGTTGAGAGGTTATTCAAGCTCGAAGTTGCAAATTTTGAAATTATGTCTGCATCAATTTGTTATGATTAAACTAATTTTTTTATCATTCATACATTTGAAAACTACCCTCTATTATTACATCCCCTTATTTTATGCCCTTTACCCATAGGAACCATTATAATGTCATTTGTACATCATATGAACACCATGTGAGTTGGCATAGTGCTTATAGAGTTAGACTCTGGAGCGGTAGGTCTTGGGTTTGAATCCTCGTACGCGCAGTATAGAATAGGCTCGCGACCTGGGAGGGGGGGGTCGGCCGTGTTGTGATACCTCAACTCTACCTTCGAGCCTAAGCCATGGGGGGTTAGGGGGTGTCATAATTCGGTCGCAAATCTGTCCTCCAGGTCGTCCACGGAACATCCCTCTAGGGAGATGGGAGGGAGTATTCCAGTGAAGGCACCTACGCGTAACAAATCATCAAAAACCGACCTGGTGTCAAAGGGAGAACCCGTTGCTATTTATTGACTACCAAGTACAAAGACTCTCAACAAGTAGCGGAACGGTGTGGCTACCATGCACAATGACCAGCCAGATTAGGCATGTGCTACTTACCATGAGCAAATAAGTTTTTTATGTGTGGTCAACGTTGACAACCCATACTATGGGTCCAGAATTGTCAGAGGGGGAAACAATGGGTTGGGAATACTAGATACCAACTAACAAGAACAACGACCTTCATTCAGTAGTAGCACGGTGTGGCTACCATGCACAATGACCGACCAAAATAGGCATATGTACTGCCTTTGACCAAAGAAATCCACCGTATGTGGTCAACGTTGACAACTCATAATACGAGTCACAGATGATCAGAGGGGGAAACAATGGTTTGGGAACACAAAGTATCAAATAGAAAGCACAAGGAGCTTCAATACAATGTGACACGGTGTGGATACCATGCACGATGACCAACCAAAGTAGGCATATGTCACTGACCATGACCAAATAATGTCACGAAGTGTGGTAAACTTTGACAACTCATAACACAAGGCACAAATGGTCAGGGTGGAAGCTAATGGTTTGTGAATACTAGTTATTGACTTGCAAGTATAAATACATTCAATATGTAGTGGCACAGTGTGGCTACAATGCACAGTGACCATTCAAAGTATGCATATGTCACTGACCATGAACAAAAGTTTTCACTTCATGTGGTCAACATTTACAACTCACAACACGAGTCACATATAATCAGAGAGGGCTAACCATGGTTTGGGAACACTAGCTGTCAACAAGAAAGCACACATACCTTTGATACGTAGTGACACGGCGTGGTAACCATGTAGAGTGACAAACCAAAGTAGGCATATGTCACAAACCATGACCAAACGGATTTTACATTGTGTGGCCAGTGTTGAAAACTCATAACACGAGTCACAAATGGTCAGTGGGAGAAACCATGGGTTAGGAACACTAGTTTTCAACTAGCAAGTAGAAAGATTTTCAACAAGTAGTAGCACGGTGTGGCTAGCTTGCACAGTGACCAACCAAAGGATGCACACGTCACTGACTATGACCGAAGAAGTCCACTATGTGTGGTCAACATTGACAACTCATAACACGAGTCACAGATTGTCAGAGGGAGAGACAATGGTTTGGGAACCCTATGCATGGACTAAAAAGGACAAATAACTTCAATACGTAGTGGCACGGTGTCACTACCATGCACACCAAACAACGAAACAAGGCATATGTCACAGACCATGACCAAAGACTTTCAATATGGGTGGTCAACGTTCACCAACCATAACACGAGTCACAAACGGCCAGAGGGGGAAACAATGGTCCGGGAATGTCAGTTCACAACTAGCAAGTACAATGCCCTTCAATCAGTAGTAGCACGGTGTGGCTACCATGCACACTGACCGACCAAAGTAGGCATATGTACTGCCTCTGACCAAAGAAATCCGCTGTGTGTGGTCAACGTTGACAACTCATAATACGAGTCACAAATAGTCAGAGGGGGAAAGAATTGTTTGGGACCACCAGGTATCAACTAGCAAGCACGAGGAGCTCCAAAAAGTTGTGGCACGGTGTGGATAGCATGCACGGTGACCAACCAAAGTAGGCATATGTCATTGACCATGACCAAAGAATGTCACTAAGTGTGGTAAACTTTGAAAACTCATAACACGAGTCACAAATGGTCAGTGGGGGAAACTATGGGTTGGGAACACTAGTTATCAACTAGCAAGAAGAAAGATTTTCAACAAGTGGTGGCACGGTGTGGCTAGCGTGCACAGTGACCAACCAGAGGATGCACAGGTCACTGACTATGACCGTAGAAGTCCACTATGCATGGTCAAATTTACAACTCATAACACGAGTCAAAAATGGTTAGAGGGAGAGACGATGGTTTGGAAACCATATGTATCGACTAGAAATGACAAAGAACTTCAATACGTAGTGGCACGGTGTGGCTACTATGCACACCAAACAGTCAAACTAGGTATATGTCATTGACCATGATGAACGGATTTCAATATGGGTGGTCAACATTCAACAACCATAACACGAGTCACAAACGGTCAGAGGGGAAGACAATGGTCTGTGAATATCAGTTATCAACTAGCAAGTATAGCGACCTTCAATCAGTATAAGCACAGTGTGGCTACCATGCACAATGAATGACCAAAGTAGGCATATGTAGTACCTTTGATCAAAGAAATCCGCTGTGTGTGGTCAGCGTTGACAACTCATAATAGGAGTCACAAATGGTCAGAGGGGGAGACAATGGTTTGGAAACACCACATATCAACTAGCAAGCACAAGGACCTTCAATAAGCTGTGGCACGGTGTTCATACCATGCACAATGACCAACCAAAGTAGGCCTATGCCACTGCCCATGACCAAGTAAGGACACTATGTGTGGTAAACTTTGACAGCTCATAACACGAGTCACAAATGGTCAGGGTGGAAGATAATGGTTTGTGAATACTAGTTATCGACTAGCAAGTAAAAATACCTTCAATATGTAGTGGCACAGCGTGGCTACCATGCACAGTGACCAACCAAAGTATGCATATGTCACTGACGATGACCAACGAATTTCACTTCATGTGGTCAGCGTTGACAACTCACAACACGAGTCACTGATAGTCAGAGGGGGGTAACAATGGTTGGGAACAATAGCTATCAACTAGAAAGCAGAAAGACCTTCAAGACATAGTGACACGGCGTGGTAACCACGTACAGTGACAAGCCAAACTACGCATATGTCAGTAACTATGACCAAAGAATTTCAATATGGGTGGTCAACGTTCACAACCCGTAACATGAGTCACAAATGGTCTGTGGGGGAAAACATGGTTTCAAAGCACTAAGTATCTTCTAGCAAGTACAAAGATTTTTGGTATGTATTGGCACGGTGTGGCTACCGTGCACAATGACCTACCCAAGTAGGCATACATCACTGCTCATGACCAAAGAAGTTAAGTGTGTGTGGTCAACATTCACACCTCATAATACAAGTCAAAAATGGGAAGAGGGACAAACAATGGTTCGGGAATACTCGGTATCGACTAGCAAGTACAAAGACCTTCCATAAGTGTTGGCACGGTGTGGCTACCATGCACAATGACCAACCAAAGTATGCTTGTGTCACTGAATTTTATAAAAAGAGTTTCACTGTGTGTAGTCAACTTTCCTTCTTGCGGCAGGTCAATCGGAGCAATGGTTGAGAGGTTATTGAAGCTCGAAGTTGCAAAATTTGAAATTATGTGTGCATCAATTTGTTATGATTAAAATAATTTTAGTATCATTCATACTTTTGAAAACTACCCTCTAATCTTACACCCCCTTACTTTATGCCCTTTACCCATATGAATCGTTAGAATGTCATTTGTACATCATATGAACACCATGTGAGTTTGCATAGTGCTTATAGAGTTAGACTCTGAAGCGGTAGGTCTTGGGTTTGAATCCTTGTACGCGCAGTATAGAATAGGCTCGCAACCTGGGGGAGGGGTTCGGCCGTGTTGTGATACCTCAACTCTACCTTCGAGCCTAAAACATGGGGGATTAGGGGGGTGTCATAATGCGGTCGCAAATCCGTCCTCCAGGTCGTCCACGGAACATCCCTCTAGGGAGGTGGGAGGCAGTATTCCAGTGAAGGCACCTACGCGTAACAAATCAACAAAAACGGACCTGGTGTCAAAGGGAGAAACCTTTTGCTATTTATTGACTAGCAAGTACAAAGAATTCCAACAAGTAGTGGAACGGTGTGGCTACCATGCACAATGACCAGCCAGATTAGGCATGTGCCACTTACCATGAGCAAATAATATTACTATGTGTGGTCAACGTTGACAACCCATAATATGGGTCATGAATTGCTAGAGGGGGGAAACAATGGTTTGGGAATACTAGATACCAACAACCAAGTACAACGACCTTTAGTCAGTAGTAGCACGGTGTGGCTACCATGCACAATGACCAACCAAAGTAGGCATATGTACTGCCTTTGACCAAAGAAATCCACCATGTGTGGTCAATGTTGACAACTCATAATACGAGTCACAGATGGTCAGAGGGGGAAACAATGGTTTGGGAACACCAAGTATCAAATACCAAGCACAAGGAGCTTCAATACGTTGTGGCACGATGTGGATACCATGCACCATGACCAACCAAAGTAGGCATATGTCACTGACCATGACCAAATAATGTCACGAAGTGTGGTAAACTTTGACAACTCATAACACGAGCCACAAATGGTCAGGGTGGAAGAGAATGGTTTGTGAATACTAGTTATTGAGTAGCAAGTACAAATACTTTCAATATGAAGTGGCACAGTGTGGCTACAGTGCACAGTGACCAACCAAAGTATGCATATGGCACTGAACATGAACAAAGAATTTCACTTCACGTGGTCAACATTTACAACTCACAACACGAGTCACAAATAGTCAGAGAGCGCTAACAATGGTTTGGGAACACTAGCTGTCAACAAGAAAGCAGAAATACCTTGAGGGAGTTGGTTTACAGGAGAGCAAGTCAGGCTGCGAGTAGAGGCACTGGTCCGCTGATGTCAGGAGAGTGACGGCTTGTTCCCCAGTTGGCTCGGAAGTTGGAGTAGGAAGACTGGTGGTGTCCGATATCCTGACAGTGGGAGGTATAGTGCTGCGTTCGACGAGGCGGTGCGAGATTGTGGCGCGAGGAAGTGGATGTGAGGGAGCTCTTGTGGATGACGATAATGGAGTAGATGAGGCTGATAAGGGACAGGAGAAGGGCGGGATTGCCTGCAAGGTTGACGAAATGAGAGGCAGCGGATGACGAGCGGCAGGAAGCTTCCGGGAAGTTGATGGTAGGCGGTGGCTCGGGAACTGCTGGCAGCTTTTGTTGATGACAGGTCACCAATTATTGGCCAGGGGCGTGAAATGGACGCAGAGCTTTCTTATCATGACGAGGCGTAGCTTCAGTGCGAGGAGCTCTTCAAGAGGTGCTCCAGATGTCAGCTGCTGATGAAGCGCAGAGGCGCGAAGTGGCGGTGACGGTGGCGGAGGAGTGCAGACTTGAGAAGGGACGCAATGGTACCGACAGAGTGACGACTTGGTCATGATGCACCAGGTGATGTCGCCTGATGCTCTCGTACCATGTCAGAAGAATGCAATGAGTGAGGACGGCAGGAGCAGATGCAAGCAGAAGCACGGAACCAGGCAAAAGTGGCGTAGGGAAGTGGCGGAACCAGAGCGGTGAGATCCGGCCCAAGAAGTTAGTTACAGGGTCGCGAGAGGACGCGAGGAACTGAAGCTCCAAGGTAGACAGAGCGCGGATGAGAGAACGTGAGAGAAGAACAAGGAGGGCGGTGGAAGTGAAAGGTTGGGGATGGCAAAGCAAAGAGTCATGAGGAGACCGTGATAGGAGAAACGAATGGGAGCGAGATGCGAGCAGAGCGAGAACACGGCGGCTTAGCCGCGGAACCAAAGGGAACATGATGAGTATAGCTGTTATGGTTAACTAGAGGGAAGAAACATCCTCTTTATATATACAAAACAGAGCAAGGCAAAATAAGTAACGGCTTCTTGTGCGCTAGCCGGACGCACGTGCGGGGTGACCGTTTATTCGGGGATTACTCGGTCCGATAGCCGTTTTACTGGCTGAGGTGCTGACAACGGTCAGTGCATTGACAACGGCTAGTATGTCGACCGAGGTAGTTCAGGCCAGAGCTGAACCGTTTAAAGAGAATTTGGTTTCCAGCTGGTGGGAGTCATGTCAGTTTTACGGAAATTATTCTGACACGTCAACCATTCCATTTACGAGGAGCTTGCCGACATATGCAGGGAGCACCGGCTGCCAGTGCAGGTGGAACATGAGGGGATCTTGCCGTTGCCCGGGGGCGTGGGGGAGCTGTGGTCTGACCTGTCACTGGAAGATCGGAAGACTGGCACATTTTGTGTGATCGACGTCACAACAGTGGACGTGCACCAAGCGAGGGCCACGGAACCTGGAAGGCGAAGGAGGCGGCCGAGGCGGCGAAGTGCGCCAAGTATGGCGAGACTCCACGATGTGGGTACATTCTGCGCCCCCTGGCGTGGGAAGCTCTGGGCGGCCTGGGGGATCGGTCTTGAGTCTTCCTCGCCCGGCTGGCTAGGATTGTCTCGGCTCAGGGCCCACGCCGCTGCTCGGCCGAGGCACAAGAGAGCTGGGCCTAGCGGGCGATAGCTGTGTTGGCGCAGAAGGTGTCCACAGTGGGCATCTGCAGCCGGTGTGCGGTCATGCGGCTCTTCAGCATTTCGCACGGGGAGGCTCGAGAGTTATGTCCACAACAAGGGCGCAACTAGGGCGCAACTAGGACACAAGTAGGGCACAACTAGGATGCAAGTAGGGCGCAACTAGTGTGCAACTAGGGCTTAACTAGGCTATAAGTAGGGTGCAAGTAGGGTTCAAGTAGGGCGCAACTAGACCGCTACTTGGACGCAACTAGGACGCAAGTAGGGCACAAGTAGGGCGCAACTAGGGCGCAACTAGGGTACAACTAGGGTGCAAGTAGGGCGCAAGTATGGCACAACTAGGGTGTAACTAGGGCGCAACTAGGGCACAACTAGCGCACAACTAGGGCGTAGCTAGTGCCAAACTGAGATGCAACCAGGACGCAACTTGGGCGCAACTAGGGCGCAAGTAGGGCACAACTAGGGCACAAGTAGGGCACAAGTAGGGCACAATCAGGCACAACTAGGGTGCAACTAGGGTGCAACTAGGGGGTAGGTAGTGCCCAGCTGCGACGCAACTAGGGCGCAAGTAGGGCATAACTAGGGCGCAAGTAGGGCGCAACTAGGGAGCAATAGGGCGCAAGTAGGACGCAAGTAGGGCGTAACGAAGGCACAACTAGGGCGCAACTAGGGCGCAAGTAGGGCGCAAGTAGGGTGCAAGTAGGGCGCAAGTAGGACACAAGTAGGGCGGAAGTAGGGCGCAACTAGGGTGCAACTAGGGCGCAACTAGGACATAGCTAGTGCCGAATTGAGGCACAACTAGGGTGCAACTATGGCGCAAGTATGGCGGAAATAGGGCGCAAGTAGGACGCAACTATGGCGCAAGTAGGACACAAATAGGGTACAAATAGGGTGCAATTAGGGCGCAACTAGAGCGCAGGTAGGATTCAAGTAGGGCACAAGTAGGACGCAAGGAGAGCGCATGTAGGGCGCAAGTCTATATTGCTCTCGATTCTCGACCCCGCGTGCTGGGTTGAGGGTCGGCGTGTCGACCTCGACCTGGTGTTGAGGTCGGCCGACACGTCCCCCCCCCCCCCCCCCCCCCCCCCCCCCCCC
>SZWC01006245.1:39047-51882 GCA_023375785.1 Penium margaritaceum
GGGCGCAACTAGGGCGCAACTAGGGCACAACTAGGGCGCAACTATGGCGCAATTATGACGCAACTAGGGGCAACTAGGGCGCAACTAGGGTAAAAATAGGGCGCAACTAGGACGCAACTAGGGCGCATCTAGGGCGCAACTAGGGCGCAACTAGGGCGCAACTAGGGCACAACTAGGGCGCAACTAGGGCGCAACTAGGGCGCAGCTAAGGTACAACTAAGGCACAAATACGACACACGTAGGACGCAACTAGGTGGCAACTGAGATACAACTGGGGCGTAGCTAGTCCCCAACTGAGGCGCAACTAGGTTGCAAGTAGGGTGCAAGTAAGGCGCAAATAGGTTGCAACTTGTGCACAACAAGGGCGTAACTAGGGTGCTACTAGGGCGCAACTAGGGCGCAACTAGGGCGCAACTAGGATGCAAGTAGGGCGCAACTAGGGTGCAATTAGGACGCAAGTAGGGCGCAAGTAAGATGCAACCAGGACGCATCTAGAGCACAATTAGGGCGTAGCTAGTGCCCAACTGAGGCGCAACTAGGGCGCAAGTAGGGTACCATTAGGGTATAAGTAGGGTGAAATAAGGGCGCAAGAATGACGCAAATAGGGCGCAACCAGGATGCAACTAAGACGCAACTAGGGTGCAAGTAGGGCGCAACTAGGGCACAAGTAGGGCGCAACTAGGGCGCAACTAGGGAACAATTAAGGCGCAACAAGGGCAAAACTAGGGTGCAACTAGGCGCAACTAGGGCACAACTAGGGCGCAACCAGGGCGCAACTAGGGCGCAACTAGGGCGCAACAAGGGCGCAACTAGGGTACAACTAGGGCGCAACTAGGGCGCAACTAGGGTGCAACTAGGGTGCAACTAGGGCGCAACTAGGGTGCAACTAGGGTGCAACTAGGGCGCAACTAGGGTGCAACTAGGGTGCAACTAGGGCGCAACTAGGGTGCAACTAGGGTGCAACTAGGGCGCAACTAGGGTGCAACTAGGGTGCAACTAGGGCGCAACTAGGGTGCAACTAGGGTGCAACTAGGGCGCAACTAGGGTGCAACTAGGGTGCAACTAGGGCGCAACTAGGGTGCAACTAGGGTGCAACTAGGGCGCAACTAGGGTGCAACTAGGGTGCAACTAGGGCGCAACTAGGGTGCAACTAGGGTGCAACTAGGGCGCAACTAGGGTGCAACTAGGGTGCAACTAGGGCGCAACTAGGGTGCAACTAGGGTGCAACTAGGGCGCAACTAGGGTGCAACTAGGGTGCAACTAGGGCGCAACTAGGGTGCAACTAGGGTGCAACTAGGGCGCAACTAGGGTGCAACTAGGGTGCAACTAGGGCGCAACTAGGGTGCAACTAGGGTGCAACTAGGGCGCAACTAGGGTGCAACTAGGGTGCAACTAGGGCGCAACTAGGGTGCAACTAGGGTGCAACTAGGGCGCAACTAGGGTGCAACTAGGGTGCAACTAGGGCGCAACTAGGGTGCAACTAGGGTGCAACTAGGGCGCAACTAGGGTGCAACTAGGGTGCAACTAGGGCGCAACTAGGGTGCAACTAGGGTGCAACTAGGGCGCAACTAGGGTGCAACTAGGGTGCAACTAGGGCGCAACTAGGGCGCAACTAGGGCGCAAATAGAGTGTAAATAAGGCGCAACTAGGGTTCAAATAGTGCACAAGTAGGACGCAACTAGGGCGCAACTAAGGTACAACTAGGGCGTAGCTAGTGCCCAACTGAGACGCAACTAGGGCGCAAGTAGGGTGCAAGTAGGGCGCAAGTAGGTTACAACTTGTGCGCAACCGGGGCGCAACTAGGGCGCAACTAGGGCGCAACCAGGGCGCAACTAGGGTGCAAGTAGGCCGCAACAAGGGTGCAAGTAAGGCGCAAGTAGGGCGCAAGTAAGACGCAACTAGGGTGCAACTATGGCACAATTAGGGCATAGCTAGTGCCCAACTGAGGCGCAACTAGGGCGTAAGTAGGGCGCCAGTAGGGTGAAAGTAGGGTGCAATAAGGGCATAAGAAGGGCGCAAGAAGAGCGCAACTAGGGCGCAACTAAGACGCAACTAGGGTGCAAGAAGGGCACAACTAGGGCGCAAGTAGGGCGCCAGTAGGACACAACTAGGGCGCAACTAGGGCCTAACTAGGGCGCAACTAGGGCGCAACTAGGGCGCAACAAGGGCGCAACGAGGGCGCAACTAGGGTGCAACGAGGGCGCAACGAGGGTAGAACTTGGGCGCAACTAGGGTGCAACTAGGGCGCAAATAGGGTGCAATTAGGGTGCAACTAGGGTGCAACTAGGGCGCAACTAGGGCACAACGAGGGCACAACTAGGACACAACTAGGTCGCAACTAGGCACAACTAGGGCGCAACTAGGGTGCAACAAGGGCGCAACTAGGGCGCAACCGGGGCGCAACCAGGGCGCAACTAGGGCGCAACCAGGGCACAGCTAGGGCGCAACTAGGGCGCAACTAGGGTGCAACTAGGGTGCAACTAGGGCGCAACTAGGGAGCAACTAAGGCGCAACTAGGGCGAAAGTAGGGCGCAACTAGGGTGCAACTAAGGCGCAACTAGGGCGCAAAGAGTGCACAAGTAGGACGCAACAAGGGCGCAACTAGAGTACAACTAGGGCGCAGCTAGTACCCAACTGAGACGCAACTAGGGCGCAAGTAGGGTGCAAGTAGGGCGCAAGTAGGTTGCAACTTGTGCGCAACCAGGGCGCAACTAGGGCGCAACTAGGGCGCAACCAGGGCGCAATTAGAGCAAGTAGGCCGCAGCTAGGGTGCAACTAGGGCGCAAGTAGGGCGCAAGTAAGACACAACTAGGGCGCAACTATGGCACAATTAGGGCATAGCTAGTGCCCAACTGATGCGCAACTAGGGCGTATGTAGGGCGCCAGTAGGGTGAAAGTAGGGTGCAATAAAGGTACAAGAAGGGCGCAATAAAAGGGTAACTAGGGCGCAACTGAGACGCAACTAGGGTGTTAGAAGGACGCAACTAGGGCGCAAGTAGGGCGCAAGTAGGGCACAACTAGGGTGCAACTAGGGCGCAACTAGGGCGCAACTAGGGCGCAACCAGGGCGCAACAAGGGCGCAACAAGGGCGCAACTAGCGCGCAACGAGGGCGCAATGAGAGTAGAACTAGGGCGCAACTAGGGTGCAACTATGGCGTAACTAGGGTGCAATTAGGGCGCAACTAGGGTGCAACTAGGGTGCAACTAGGGCACAACTAGGGCACAACTAGGACGCAACTAGGTCGCAACTAGGGCGCAACTAGGGCGCAACTAGGGTGCAACTAGGGCGCAACTAGGGCGCAACCGGGGTGCAACGAGGGCGCAACTAGGGCGCAACCAGGGCACAAATAGGGCGCAACTAGGGCGCAACTTGTCAGAAGAATGCAGCAACGAGAGCAGCGGCAGCAGAAGCAAGCAGAAGCATCGGGACATGCAAGTATACGCCAAAAGAGTGACGTAGGCAAGAGCCGTCCGAGGAGTTAGTCGCGGGAGCTTGATAGAGGCTGAGACGCGAGGTAGCAGAGGTAGACAGGTCGATGTGAGAGAGAATGCTGCAAGGTAGAGTCATGGTTGGCGGAGCGTGAGAGCTGAGCGAAGGAGCGAGAGTGACGGAGCGAAGCGTTGAGAGTTGGCGAAGGCCGAAAATGTGAGGGACGGGAAAAGCGAAGACACGGCGGCGAAGCCGCGGAACCAAGGGGGAACAAGATGGGCAGAACTGTTCTGGTTAACTCAAGGGAATGAACATCCTCAGTATATATCAGCAGACAAGGACAAGGGCATGTACAACGGCTTCATTCCACTAGCCGGACGTGGGTGACAGGTGTCACTTTATTCGGGGATCACTTCACCCGTTTGGCAGAACGGTCGGATGTTCAAAGAGTCGTTTGGTCAAGTTGGTTCGGATGGGGTCCTGAACCTTTTACTTCTGAGACTCGGATTTCTCCGAGGGATAAGAGAGGTGAGGCTGGTTCTCACTTATTTCCGACATTCCCCCTGAACCAGACTCATCAGGATCTTTTGGTCGCTTTGATCCTCATCATCTGAGGAGAGAACTGGAGGGACCTCCGGTCTTCTTCTTGGAGGAGGAGGTCTTGGAAGTCGATGGGGTCTGGGAGCAGATGCTGGAATCTCGGATGGCACCAGTACTATTGGCCGAGTGACTGGTATTGTGGGGTCCTTGAGTGGTCTTGGCCTTCCTCTTGAGCATTGTAGTCTAATGTCGCGGATGATTCTCCTAATGGAGTACTTGTGCGATTGGATAATGCAGTGGAAGGTCTTGTCTGTGATGATGTAGAGGAGGGCTCAGACCTGATGCGTGACGTAGAAATAGTCACCCCGGTATGTTTGATATGGGCGATGCATGAAGGGGTTATCTTGTCGTGGATATTCTCGTTCATCATTCGCGAGGGCAAGATAGGAGAATCTTCGTAGAACGATGTTGGCGGTGGTTGACCCAAGGGCATCGAGCCAGACTCCAAAGTTGGTGGTTTCATCCTCATTGAAGTAGAAGAGTGGGAGTCGTTGTGCAAGAACTATGGCGGGCCACCATGCTGCATGGTTTGCGGGTTCTGCTGGTGCAAACATGGTTTGGGTTGATGTGGGAGGTGATCTTGATGCGACTGATGAACTGAGGAGGCTGATGGTTGAGTGAATGCTGCGACTGAGTTGTACTTGCAACGAGCGCATTTTGTCGTGCTGTTGCGTGGTAGGGAGGTTAGACAGATCTTCAAGTGGGGCAGATGAGGGTGACAAGGGTAGAGGAATGATGAATGATGGAGTGGGCGCAGGGGCAAACCGCGTGTGCGAATGGAAGCTTCAGCGAGGGTGCAGGTCGTCGCGGAGGGGCGATGCGACCGGGCGGGTCCGTGCGCCGAGCGAATGGTAAAGGTGGATGATGGCGGAAGAACGATGGATGATGAAGTGGGCGCAGGGGCGAACCGCGTGCGCTGATGGAAGATTCGGCGTGGGCGCGGGTCGTCGAGACGCGGGCGATGCGACCGGGCGGATCCTTGTGCCGAGTGAATGATGAAAGTGGATGATGGCGGAGGAAGGATTGATGATGGAGTGGGCGCAGGGGCGAAACCTCGTGCGCTGCGAAGTTACGGCGTGGGCGCAGGTTGTTGCAACTCGAGCGATGCAACCGAGCGGATCCTTCTGCCGGGCTGAAGTTGATGCTGAAGTGAAGAAGAACGATTGATGGATGAGTGGGCGCAGGGGCGAACCCACGTGCCCTGCGATGTTTTTGGCGTGGGCGCAGGTTGTTGCGGAACGGGCGATGCCACCGGGCGGATCCTTGTACTGGGCTGTTAATGGAAGCTGAAGAAACGATTGACTGATGAGTGGGCACAGGTGCGGAACCACGTGCGCTGCTGGAAGGTTTGGCGTGGGCGCAGGTCGTCGCGTAAAATGCAATACGACCGGGCGGATCCTTGTGCCGAGCAGAGAACGATTTGCAAAAGCGGAGGAAGCGATTGATTGATGAGTGGGCACAGGGGCGGAACCACGTGCGCGATAGAGCGATGCTGATGATGCTGATGCAGATGACGGATGGCAGCGCAAAGGATGCTGATGATGGGGAGGAGACGATGCGGAGACGACACGGATGATGCTTGACGGCGGAAAGATGTAGGTGCGAACTGGTTGCGGGGTGGTGCGAACTGGTTGCGGAGTGGTACGTACTGGTTGCGGAATGGTGCAAACTGGTTGCGGAGTGGTGCAAACTGGTTGCGGAGTGGTGCGAACTGGTCGCGAAGTGCTGCCAACTGGTCGTGGAGTGGTGCGAACTGGTCACGGAGTGGTGCAAACTGGCTGCGGAGTGGTGCGAACGGGTTGCGGAGTGGTGCGAACGGGTTGCGCAGGGTTGCAAACTGGTTGCGGAGTGGTGCGAACCGGTTACGGAGTGGTGTGAACTGGTTGCGGAATGGTGCGAACTGGTTGCGGAGTTGTGCGAACTGGTTGCGGAGTGGTGCGAACTGGTTGCGGAGTGGTGCGAATTGATTGCGGAGTGGTACGAACTTATTGCGGAGTGGTGCGAACTGGTTCCGGAGTGGTGCAAACTGGTTGCGGAGTGGTGCGAACGGGTTGCGAAAGGGATGCAAACTGGTTGCGGAGTGGTGTGAACTGGTTGCAGATTGGTGTGAACTGGTTGCAGAGTGGTGCGAACGGGTTGCGAAAGGGGTGCTAACTGGTTGCGGAGTGGTGTGAACTGGTTGCGGAGTGGTGTGAACTGGTTGCAAAGTGGTGCAAACTGGTTGCAGAGTGATTCGAACTGGCTGCAGAGTGGTGCGAACTGGTTGCGGAGTGGTGCGAACTGGTTGCGGAGTGGTGCGAACTGGTTGCGGAGTGGTGCGAACTGGTTGCGGAGTGGTGCAACCTGGTTGCAGAGTGGTGGGAACTGGCTGCGGAGTGGTGCGAACTGGTTGCGGAATGGTGCGAACTGGTTGCGGAGTGGTGCGCACTGGTTGCGGAGTGGTGCGAACTGGTCGCGGAGTGGTACGTACTGGTTGCAAAGTGGTGCGAACTGGTTGCAGAGTGATGCGAACTGGCTGCAGAGTGGTGCGAACTGGTTGCGGAGTGGGGCGAACTGGTTGCGGAGTGGTGCGCACTGGTTGCGGAGTGGTGCGAACTGGTCGCGGAGTGGTACGTACTGGTTGCAAAGTGGTGCGAACTGGTTGCAGAGTGATGCGAACTGGCTGCAGAGTGGTGCGAACTGGTTGCGGAGTGGGGCGAACTGGTTGCGGAGTGGTGCGCACTGGTTGCGGAGTGGTGCGAACTGGTTGCAGAGTGGTGCAAACTGGCTGGGGATTGGTGCGAACCGGCTGCGGAGTGGTGCGAGCTGGTTGAGGAGTGGTGCGCACTGGTTGCGGAGTGGTGCGAACTGGTTGCAGATTGGTGCCAACTGGTTGTGGAGTGGTGCAAACTGGTTGCAGAGTGGTGCGAGCTGGTTGCAGAGTGGTGCGAATGGTTGCGGAGTGGTGCGAACGGGTTGTGGAGTGGTGCAAATTGGTTGCGGAGTGATTTGAACTGGTTCCGGAGTGATGCGAACTGGTCGCGGACTGGTGCGAACTGGTTGCGGAGTGTTGCGAACTTGTTGTGGATTGGTGCAAACTGGTTGCGGAGTGGTGCGAACTGGTTGCGGTGTGGTGCAAACTGGTTGCGGAGTGGTGCAAACTGGTTGCTGACTGGTGCAAACTGGTTGCGGAGTGGTGCAAACTGGTTGCGGAGTGGTGTGAACTGGTTGCGGAGTGGTGCGAACTGGTTGCGGGGTGGTACAAACTGGTCGCCGAGTGGTGCGAACTGGTCGCGGAGTGGTGCGAACTGGCTGCGGAGAGGTGCGAACTGGTTGCGGACTGGTGCGAACTGGTTGCGGCGTGGTGCCAACTGGTTGCCGAATGGTGCGAACTGGTTGCGGCGTGGTGCCAACTGGTTGCCGAATGGTGCGAACTGGTTGCGGCGTGGTGCCAACTGGTTGCCGAATGGTGCGAACTGGTTGCGGCGTGGTGCCAACTGGTTGCCGAATGGTGCGAACTGGTTGCGGCGTGGTGCCAACTGGTTGCCGAATGGTGCGAACTGGTTGCGGCGTGGTGCCAACTGGTTGCCGAATGGTGCGAACTGGTTGCGGCGTGGTGCCAACTGGTTGCCGAATGGTGCGAACTGGTTGCGGCGTGGTGCCAACTGGTTGCCGAATGGTGCGAACTGGTTGCGGCGTGGTGCCAACTGGTTGCCGAATGGTGCGAACTGGTTGCGGCGTGGTGCCAACTGGTTGCCGAATGGTGCGAACTGGTTGCGGCGTGGTGCCAACTGGTTGCCGAATGGTGCGAACTGGTTGCGGCGTGGTGCCAACTGGTTGCCGAATGGTGCGAACTGGTTGCGGCGTGGTGCCAACTGGTTGCCGAATGGTGCGAACTGGTTGCGGCGTGGTGCCAACTGGTTGCCGAATGGTGCGAACTGGTTGCGGCGTGGTGCCAACTGGTTGCCGAATGGTGCGAACTGGTTGCGGCGTGGTGCCAACTGGTTGCCGAATGGTGCGAACTGGTTGCGGCGTGGTGCCAACTGGTTGCCGAATGGTGCGAACTGGTTGCGGCGTGGTGCCAACTGGTTGCCGAATGGTGCGAACTGGTTGCGGCGTGGTGCCAACTGGTTGCCGAATGGTGCGAACTGGTTGCGGCGTGGTGCCAACTGGTTGCCGAATGGTGCGAACTGGTTGCGGCGTGGTGCCAACTGGTTGCCGAATGGTGCGAACTGGTTGCGGCGTGGTGCCAACTGGTTGCCGAATGGTGCGAACTGGTTGCGGCGTGGTGCCAACTGGTTGCCGAATGGTGCGAACTGGTTGCGGCGTGGTGCCAACTGGTTGCCGAATGGTGCGAACTGGTTGCGGCGTGGTGCCAACTGGTTGCCGAATGGTGCGAACTGGTTGCGGCGTGGTGCCAACTGGTTGCCGAATGGTGCGAACTGGTTGCGGCGTGGTGCCAACTGGTTGCCGAATGGTGCGAACTGGTTGCGGCGTGGTGCCAACTGGTTGCCGAATGGTGCGAACTGGTTGCGGCGTGGTGCCAACTGGTTGCCGAATGGTGCGAACTGGTTGCGGCGTGGTGCCAACTGGTTGCCGAATGGTGCGAACTGGTTGCGGCGTGGTGCCAACTGGTTGCCGAATGGTGCGAACTGGTTGCGGCGTGGTGCCAACTGGTTGCCGAATGGTGCGAACTGGTTGCGGCGTGGTGCCAACTGGTTGCCGAATGGTGCGAACTGGTTGCGGCGTGGTGCCAACTGGTTGCCGAATGGTGCGAACTGGTTGCGGCGTGGTGCCAACTGGTTGCCGAATGGTGCGAACTGGTTGCGGCGTGGTGCCAACTGGTTGCCGAATGGTGCGAACTGGTTGCGGCGTGGTGCCAACTGGTTGCCGAATGGTGCGAACTGGTTGCGGCGTGGTGCCAACTGGTTGCCGAATGGTGCGAACTGGTTGCGGCGTGGTGCCAACTGGTTGCCGAATGGTGCGAACTGGTTGCGGCGTGGTGCCAACTGGTTGCCGAATGGTGCGAACTGGTTGCGGCGTGGTGCCAACTGGTTGCCGAATGGTGCGAACTGGTTGCGGCGTGGTGCCAACTGGTTGCCGAATGGTGCGAACTGGTTGCGGCGTGGTGCCAACTGGTTGCCGAATGGTGCGAACTGGTTGCGGCGTGGTGCCAACTGGTTGCCGAATGGTGCGAACTGGTTGCGGCGTGGTGCCAACTGGTTGCCGAATGGTGCGAACTGGTTGCGGCGTGGTGCCAACTGGTTGCCGAATGGTGCGAACTGGTTGCGGCGTGGTGCCAACTGGTTGCCGAATGGTGCGAACTGGTTGCGGCGTGGTGCCAACTGGTTGCCGAATGGTGCGAACTGGTTGCGGCGTGGTGCCAACTGGTTGCCGAATGGTGCGAACTGGTTGCGGCGTGGTGCCAACTGGTTGCCGAATGGTGCGAACTGGTTGCGGCGTGGTGCCAACTGGTTGCCGAATGGTGCGAACTGGTTGCGGCGTGGTGCCAACTGGTTGCCGAATGGTGCGAACTGGTTGCGGCGTGGTGCCAACTGGTTGCCGAATGGTGCGAACTGGTTGCGGCGTGGTGCCAACTGGTTGCCGAATGGTGCGAACTGGTTGCGGCGTGGTGCCAACTGGTTGCCGAATGGTGCGAACTGGTTGCGGCGTGGTGCCAACTGGTTGCCGAATGGTGCGAACTGGTTGCGGCGTGGTGCCAACTGGTTGCCGAATGGTGCGAACTGGTTGCGGCGTGGTGCCAACTGGTTGCCGAATGGTGCGAACTGGTTGCGGCGTGGTGCCAACTGGTTGCCGAATGGTGCGAACTGGTTGCGGCGTGGTGCCAACTGGTTGCCGAATGGTGCGAACTGGTTGCGGCGTGGTGCCAACTGGTTGCCGAATGGTGCGAACTGGTTGCGGCGTGGTGCCAACTGGTTGCCGAATGGTGCGAACTGGTTGCGGCGTGGTGCCAACTGGTTGCCGAATGGTGCGAACTGGTTGCGGCGTGGTGCCAACTGGTTGCCGAATGGTGCGAACTGGTTGCGGCGTGGTGCCAACTGGTTGCCGAATGGTGCGAACTGGTTGCGGCGTGGTGCCAACTGGTTGCCGAATGGTGCGAACTGGTTGCGGCGTGGTGCCAACTGGTTGCCGAATGGTGCGAACTGGTTGCGGCGTGGTGCCAACTGGTTGCCGAATGGTGCGAACTGGTTGCGGCGTGGTGCCAACTGGTTGCCGAATGGTGCGAACTGGTTGCGGCGTGGTGCCAACTGGTTGCCGAATGGTGCGAACTGGTTGCGGCGTGGTGCCAACTGGTTGCCGAATGGTGCGAACTGGTTGCGGCGTGGTGCCAACTGGTTGCCGAATGGTGCGAACTGGTTGCGGCGTGGTGCCAACTGGTTGCCGAATGGTGCGAACTGGTTGCGGCGTGGTGCCAACTGGTTGCCGAATGGTGCGAACTGGTTGCGGCGTGGTGCCAACTGGTTGCCGAATGGTGCGAACTGGTTGCGGCGTGGTGCCAACTGGTTGCCGAATGGTGCGAACTGGTTGCGGCGTGGTGCCAACTGGTTGCCGAATGGTGCGAACTGGTTGCGGCGTGGTGCCAACTGGTTGCCGAATGGTGCGAACTGGTTGCGGCGTGGTGCCAACTGGTTGCCGAATGGTGCGAACTGGTTGCGGCGTGGTGCCAACTGGTTGCCGAATGGTGCGAACTGGTTGCGGCGTGGTGCCAACTGGTTGCCGAATGGTGCGAACTGGTTGCGGCGTGGTGCCAACTGGTTGCCGAATGGTGCGAACTGGTTGCGGCGTGGTGCCAACTGGTTGCCGAATGGTGCGAACTGGTTGCGGCGTGGTGCCAACTGGTTGCCGAATGGTGCGAACTGGTTGCGGCGTGGTGCCAACTGGTTGCCGAATGGTGCGAACTGGTTGCGGCGTGGTGCCAACTGGTTGCCGAATGGTGCGAACTGGTTGCGGCGTGGTGCCAACTGGTTGCCGAATGGTGCGAACTGGTTGCGGCGTGGTGCCAACTGGTTGCCGAATGGTGCGAACTGGTTGCGGCGTGGTGCCAACTGGTTGCCGAATGGTGCGAACTGGTTGCGGCGTGGTGCCAACTGGTTGCCGAATGGTGCGAACTGGTTGCGGCGTGGTGCCAACTGGTTGCCGAATGGTGCGAACTGGTTGCGGCGTGGTGCCAACTGGTTGCCGAATGGTGCGAACTGGTTGCGGCGTGGTGCCAACTGGTTGCCGAATGGTGCGAACTGGTTGCGGCGTGGTGCCAACTGGTTGCCGAATGGTGCGAACTGGTTGCGGCGTGGTGCCAACTGGTTGCCGAATGGTGCGAACTGGTTGCGGCGTGGTGCCAACTGGTTGCCGAATGGTGCGAACTGGTTGCGGCGTGGTGCCAACTGGTTGCCGAATGGTGCGAACTGGTTGCGGCGTGGTGCCAACTGGTTGCCGAATGGTGCGAACTGGTTGCGGCGTGGTGCCAACTGGTTGCCGAATGGTGCGAACTGGTTGCGGCGTGGTGCCAACTGGTTGCCGAATGGTGCGAACTGGTTGCGGCGTGGTGCCAACTGGTTGCCGAATGGTGCGAACTGGTTGCGGAGTGGTGCCAACTGGTTGCGGAGTGGTGCCAACTGGTTGCGGAGTGGTGCGAACTGGTTGCATAGTGGTGCAAACTGGTTGCAGAGTGGTGCGAACTGGTTGCGGAGTGGTACGTACTGGTTGCGGAGTGGTGCGAACTGGTTTCAGAGTGGTGCAAACTGGTTGCGGAGTGGTGGGAACTGGTTGCGGGGTGGTACAAACTGGTCGCCGAGTGGTGCGAACTGGTCGCAGAGTGCTGCGAACTGGTCGCGATGTGGTCCGAACTGGTCACGGAGTGGTGCGAACTGGTTGCGGAGTGGTGCAAACGGGTTGCAGAGTGGTGCGAACGGGTCCCAAAGGGGTGCCAACCGGTTGCGGAGTGGTGCGAACTGGTTGCGGAGAGGTGTGGACAGGTTACGGAATGGTGCGAACTGGTTGCGGAGTTGTGCAACTGGTTGCGGAGTGGTGCGAACTGGTTGCAAAGTGGTGCGAACCGGTTGCGGAGTGGTGCAAACTGGTTGCGGAGTGGTGCAAACTGGTTCCGGAGTGGTGCAAACTGGTTGGAGTGGTGCAAACTGGTTACGGAGTGTTTCAAACTGGTTGCGGAGTGGTGCGAACTGGTTGCGGAGTGGTGCAACTGGTTGCGGAGTGGTGCGAACTGGTTGCAGAGTGGTGCGAACTGGCTGCACAGTGATGCACTCTGGATGTGGAGTGGTGCGAACTGGTTGCGGAGTGGTGCGAACTGGTTGCGGAGTGGTGCGAACTGGTTGCGGAGTGGTGCGAATTGGTTGCACAGTGGTGCGAACTGGTTGCGAAATGGTGCGAACTGGCTGTGGCGTGGACCGAACTGGTGGCGGAGTGGTGCAAACTGGTTGGCGAGTGGTGCGAACTGGTTTATGAGTAGTGCAATCTGGCTGCAGAGTGGTGCGAACCGGTTGCAGAGTGGTGCAAGCTGGTTGATAAGTGGTGCGAACTGGTTGCGGTGTGGTGCGAACTGGTTGCGGAGTGGTGCAAATGGGCTGCAGAGTGGTGCCAACTGGTTGCGGAGTGGTGCAAATTGGTTGCGGATTTGTGCGAACTGGTTGCGGGTTGGTGCGAACTGGTTGCGGAGTGGTGCGAACTGGTTGCGGAGTGGTGCGAATTGGTTGCGGAGTGGTGCGAACTGGTTGCGGGGTGGTGCGAACTGGTTGCGGAGTGGTGCGAACTGGTTGCGGAGTGGTGCGAACTGGTTGCGGAGTGGTGCGA
>SZWC01006245.1:52871-74906 GCA_023375785.1 Penium margaritaceum
ACTGGTTGCGGAGTGGTGCGAACTGGTTGCAGAGTGGTGCAAACTGGTTGCGGAGTGGTACGTACTGGTTGCGGAGTGGTGGGAACTGGTTCCGGAGTGGTGCGAACTGGTTGCAGAGTGGTGGGAACTGGTTGCGGGGTGGTGCAAACTGGTCGCTGAGTGGTGCAAACTGGTTGCGGAGTGGTGCAAACTGGTTGCCGAAAGGTGCAAACGGGTTGCTGAGTGTTGTAAACTGGTTGCGGAGTGGTGCAAACTGGTTGCGAAGTGGTTCGAACTGGTTGCAGAGTGGTGCGAACTGGTTGCGGGGTGGTGCAAACTGGTTGCGGAGTGGTGCAAACTGGTTGCGGAGTGGTTTGAACTGGTTGCGGAGTGGTCCAAACTGGTTGGAGAGTGGTACCAACTGGCTGCGGAGTGGTGCCAACTGGTTGCGGAAGTGGTGCGAACTGGTTGCGGAGTGGTGCGAACTGGTTGCAGAGTGGTGCGAACTGGTTGCGGAGTGGTGCGAACTGGTTGCAGAGTGGTGCGAACTGGTTGCGGAGTGGTACGTACTGGTTGCGGAGTGGTGCGAATTGGTTGCGGAGTGGTGCAAACAGGTTGCGGAGTGGTGGGAACTGGTTGCGGGGTGGTGCAAACTGGTCGCTGAGTGGTGCGAACGGGTCGCGGAGTGCTGGGAACTGGTCGCGGAGTGGTCCGAACTGGTCACGGAGCGGTGCGAACTGGTTGCGACGTGGTGCGAACGGGTTGCGGAGTGGTGCAAACGGGTTGCAAAGGGGTGCGAACTGATTGCAGAGTGGTGGGAACTGGTTTCGGAGTGGTGTGGACAGGTTGCGGAATGGTGCGAACTGGTTGCGGAGTTGTGTGAACTGGTTGCGGAGTGGTGCAAACTGGTTCCAGAGTGGGTCAAACTGTTTGCCGAGTGGTGCGAACGGGTTGCGAAGGGGTGCGAACTGGTTGCAGAGTTGTGTGAATTGGTTGCGGACTCGTGTGAACTGGTTGCGGAGTGGTGCGAACTGGTTGCGGAGTGGTGCGAACTGGTTGCGGCGTGGTGCGAACTGGTTGCGGAGTGGTGTGAACTGGCTGCGGAGTGGTGCCAACTGGTTGCGGAGTGGTAGGAACTGGTTGCGGAGTGGTGCAATCTGGTTGCGGAGTGGTGCGAACTGGCTGTCGAGTGGTGCGAACTGGTTGCGGAGCGGTGCGAACTGGTTGCGGAGTGGTGCCAACTGGTTGCGGAGTGGTAGGAACTGGTTGCGGAGTGGTGCAATCTGGTTGCGGAGTGGTGCGAACTGGCTGTCGAGTGGTGCGAACTGGTTGCGGAGCGGTGCGAACTGGTTGCGGAGTGGTGCCAACTGGTTGCGGAGTGGTAGGAACTGGTTGCGGAGTGGTGCAATCTGGTTGCGGAGTGGTGCGAACTGGCTGTCGAGTGGTGCGAACTGGTTGCGGAGCGGTGCGAACTGGTTGCGGAGTGGTGCCAACTGGTTGCGGAGTGGTAGGAACTGGTTGCGGAGTGGTGCAATCTGGTTGCGGAGTGGTGCGAACTGGCTGTCGAGTGGTGCGAACTGGTTGCGGAGCGGTGCGAACTGGTTGCGGAGTGGTGCCAACTGGTTGCGGAGTGGTAGGAACTGGTTGCGGAGTGGTGCAATCTGGTTGCGGAGTGGTGCGAACTGGCTGTCGAGTGGTGCGAACTGGTTGCGGAGCGGTGCGAACTGGTTGCGGAGTGGTGCCAACTGGTTGCGGAGTGGTAGGAACTGGTTGCGGAGTGGTGCAATCTGGTTGCGGAGTGGTGCGAACTGGCTGTCGAGTGGTGCGAACTGGTTGCGGAGCGGTGCGAACTGGTTGCGGAGTGGTGCCAACTGGTTGCGGAGTGGTAGGAACTGGTTGCGGAGTGGTGCAATCTGGTTGCGGAGTGGTGCGAACTGGCTGTCGAGTGGTGCGAACTGGTTGCGGAGCGGTGCGAACTGGTTGCGGAGTGGTGCCAACTGGTTGCGGAGTGGTAGGAACTGGTTGCGGAGTGGTGCAATCTGGTTGCGGAGTGGTGCGAACTGGCTGTCGAGTGGTGCGAACTGGTTGCGGAGCGGTGCGAACTGGTTGCGGAGTGGTGCCAACTGGTTGCGGAGTGGTAGGAACTGGTTGCGGAGTGGTGCAATCTGGTTGCGGAGTGGTGCGAACTGGCTGTCGAGTGGTGCGAACTGGTTGCGGAGCGGTGCGAACTGGTTGCGGAGTGGTGCCAACTGGTTGCGGAGTGGTGCGAACTGGTTCCGGAGTGGTGCGAACTGGTTGCAGAGTGGTGCGAACTGGTTGCGGAGTGGTACGTACTGGTTGCGCATTGGTGGGAACTGGTTGCGGATTGGTGCGAACTGGTTGCGGAGTGGTGGGAACTGGTTGCGGGGTGGTGCAAACTGGTCGCTAAGTGGTGCGAACTGGTCGCGGAGTGCTGCGAACTGGTCGCGGAGTGGTGCAAACTGGTCACGGAGTGTTGCAAACTGGTTGCGGAGTGGTGCGAACGGATTGCGGAGTGGTGCGAACGGGTAACAAAGGGGTGAGAACTGGTTGCAGAGTGGTGCGAACAGGTTGCAGAGTGGTGTGAACTGGTTGCGGAATGGTGCGAACTGGTTGTGGAGTTGTGCGAACTGGTTACAGAGTGGTGCGAACTGGTTGCGGAGTGGTGCGAACTGGTTGCGGAGTGGTGCAAACTGGTTGCGGAGTGGTGCGAACTGGTTACAGAGTGGTGCGAACTGGTTGCGGAGTGGTGCGAACTGGTTGCGGAGTGGTGCAAACTGGTTGCGGAGTGGTGTGAACTGGTTCCGGAGTGGTGCATATTGGTTGTGGAGTGGTGCGAACGGGTTGCGAAGGGGTGCACACTGGTTGCGGAGTGGTGTGAACTGGTTGCAGAGTGGTGTGAATTGGTTGCAGAGTGGTGCAAACTGGTTGCAGAGTGATGCAAACTGGCTACAGAGTGTTGCGAACTGGTTGCGGAGTGATGCGAACTGGTTGCGGAGTGGTGCGACCTGGTTGCGGAGTGGTGCGAACTGGCTGCAGAGTGGTGCGAACTGGTTGCGGAATGGTGCGAACTGGCTGTCGAGTGGTGCGAACTGGTTGCGGAGCGGTGCGAACTGGTTGGGGAGTGGTGCGAACTGGTTTCGGAGTGGTCCAAACTGGCTGCGGACTGGTGCAAACCGGTTGCGGAGTGGTGCGAGCTGGTTGACGAGTGGTGCGAACTGGTTGCGGAGTGGTGCGAACTGGTTGCGGAGTGGTGCAAATGGGCTGCAGAGTAGTGCGAACTGGTTGCGGAGTGGTGCGAACTGGTTGCTGATTGGTGCGAACTGGTTGCGGAGTGGTGCAAACTGGTTGAGGACTGGTGCAAACTGGTTGCAGGGTGGTGCGAACTGGATCCGGAGTGGTGTGAAGGGGTTGTGGAGTGGTGCAAACTGGTTGCGGAGTGGTTTGAACTGGTTGCGGAGTGGTGCGAACTGGTCGCGGACTGGTGCGAACTGGTTGCGGAGTTTTGCGAACTGGTTGTGGATTGGAGCGAACTGGTTGCGGAGTGGTGCGAACTGGTTGCGGAGTGGTGCGAACTGGTTGCGGAGTGGTGTGAACTGGTTGCGGAGTGGTGCGAACTGGTTGCGGAGTGGTGCAAACTGGTTGCGGAGTGGTGCGAACTGGTTGCGGAGTGGTNTTCACACCACTCCGCAACCAGTTCGCACCACTCCACAACCAGTTCGCACCACTCCGCAACCAGTTCGCACCACTCCGTAACCAGTTCGCACCACTCCGCAACCAGTTCGCACCACTCTGCAAACAATTCGCACCACTCCGCAACCAGTTCGCACCACTCCGGAACCAGTTCACACAACTCCGCAACCAGTTCGCACCACTCCGCTGTTGTAGATTTGCCCCTCTGCATGCCCAAGTGCGGCGCCGAAAGGCGCCAACGAGCCGCCAGAGAGAGGAATTTCCTCGTTGACGGATCTGGAGACTGGATGAATGCTTGGATCCTAAAATTGAGGATTGTCCCTCAAAGTTGACGAGTTGCTGAATCCGGTGGAAGTTGTTTCACCAAAATCGGACTAGTAACAAGGGAGATATGGACTTCCGAAGTTGGGGTGTGCGTGGCGGTTCTGGGAGCCGGCCGCGGTTCGACTTCCGGTGAATCATCGACCAGAACGAGTAACAAAATCTGGGGATTTTGCTCCGGAATGTCTGCCGAGGCGTCCGGTGGATGATCCGCCGGATTTCGGGAGTGCAGTTTGTTACTGAGGGACTTGGCCAAAATCCTGGCTCGGAGTCCGAAACTCAATAGTACGGTTTATTACTCGGGGACTTAGTCAAAATTCCAACTGGAGGTCCGCGAACATGTTTCGACCCACATCAATCCCCATCACCAAACTCGATGATTCACTCATTGAAACAGACCCCAAAGGCGCGAGGGGCGCCGCACCTCGCGGAATGGCGTTTTGATGGGTCCTTGATGTGTGAAGGCGTCTCGACGGGCGACGTGGTGCGCGCCGCCGAGTGAGCGGCTGGTTTGGGGTGCTGCGCTTTGACTGACATAGCGGGAGCTACGGTTATCCAAATCGCGCACCGTTTGGTGCGTTGGAGCGCTCATGACTAGCCCTACAAATGTTTTGATCATGTCCAAGTTCACAAACTAATGCAAAAACGTGTTAATCCCTTCCCAAAAGAGACTGTCTCACAATTGTCTTCCACTTCCAGAAACATAGCGTGAGGCGACTAGAATGCTCACGCTCAGACTCAGAAGCTGCACAAAACATAGCCGTAAATGCAGAAGATCCGTCAGGCCACGTTGGAACCGCCTCCATCCGGGGGCCAGTTTCTGACAAAGGGTTATGGGCCCACGGCCCTGACCGGACTCCACATAGTTCACGGCTTCCGCGGTGGACGGGATTGTCATCGGGGACGACATCGCCGTCAAACTCTGAAGTCCCGGAGTTGAAGACTGCGCAATGGTGTAGAAGGAGACGCAGGCCATCCAGAAGCGTGCAGGCGGCCCTGGCTTTGGGCTATGGAGGTAGCACTTCGAGATCCACCTCGCGCATAAGGGTGTCCTGCAGGTCACGTTGGGAACCGAAGTCCTTGACGAAGCGACAGCGACGGAAGCGCAGAAGGAGGCCTTTGAAAAGAAGAACACGCAGGCACTCATGCTGTTGGTGTCCGAGACGGCTGAGTTGCAGTGGGGCTACTTCCAAGGCTGCAAGCTGGCAGCCGAGGCTTGGCAAAAACTTTGTACCATCCATCAATCCAAGTCGCTGGCGAACAAAATCTTTGCCATGAAACGACTCCTGACGGTGAGAATCGAGGAGGGAGATGATGTCATCACCGCCATGCAGCAGATCGAGTCGCTTGCCTCACAGTGCAATGACGTGGGGTGGAAGATCGACACGCAGCTAAAGGCGATGGCCCTCCTCATGGCCCTTCCTGACAGTTGGAGCCCTCTCATCACAGTCTTGGGAGGATGGGCAAAGGACGAGCTCACCTATGGCGCAGTCGCAGAGAACATCCGCAATGAGGCGCAGCGACGGAGCTGCAGGGAGTCCTGGTCTTCCTCATCGGCCCTCGTCACCAAAACACGTGGTGGCAAAAGTGGGGGCAAGGGAGGTGGCGGACATGGCGGCGGCAAGAAGGGCGCTACGAAGGGTGCGTGCCGCAACTGCGGCAAGGAGGGCCACTGGGCCCGTGAGTGCACCGAGGAGGTAAAGGCCGGTGGCAAGGACGCCAAAGGCAAGAAGTCGTTCCTCAACGGCACTCAGAATCACTACCTCAAGAAGGCTAACCGGCGATGCCTTGACTCCGGAGCCGAGGAGCACACCCAAGTCGAGAAGGTTGGGTTCATCAACTACACCAAGTCCAGCAAGTCCATGGTGGTCGTGAGCGACAAGGTCGAGCCGGCGGCTGGCCAAGGAGACGTGGACGTGGAGGTGGTGGTTGGTGGGAAGCGGGTGCAGCGTGTGATCAAGAACGTGCAGCACATACCTGGCTTGGCTGACATCCTAAGTGTCAGCCGCATGACAGACAAGGGATACGAGGTGCTCTTCAGGAGAAAGGGGACAGTCGTGCGGAAGGATGGTGGCGGCGAGCCCGTGCTGGAAGCTCAGCACGAGGGAGGGCTCTACATTGTGGAGACCAAGGTGATCCCCGCGGCGACAGATTCAGCAGATTCGTAGGAACCCACCGTCAACCTGGCCAAAGGAGGGGGAGCTGATCAAGAGCTCTGGCACCGACGACTGGGGTATTTCTCACCTGCAGTCATGAAGAAGATGGCGAAGCGCGAGCTGGTATGCGGCCTCGTCATCGAATCTGCGGAAGAGGCGACAGATGTAGCAATGCTCAAAAAGTGCGAGCCTTGCATTTTAGGCAAGGCACAGCACAAACCGTTCAAGGAGAACGAGAATTGTGCCTCGGACCTACTGGAGGTCATGCACAGCGACGTGTGCGGACCATTCAAGACGGCGTCAAATGGCGGCGCTCGTTACTTTGTCACCTTCATTGATGACTACAGCAGAAAACTCCATGTGTACTTCATGAAGCGGAAAGGCGAGGTCTTGGACCGGCTGAAGGAGTACGTCGCCGCGGTGGAGAGGCAACCTGGCCGGAAGGTCAGAGCGCTACGCAGTGACAACAGTGGAGAGTACATGGGCTGTAGTGGGTGGATGAAGCAGCAGGACATAAAATGGCAACAAACGACGCCGTATTTTCCTTAGTCAAATGGCGTGGTGGAGCGGGCAAACCAGACGCTGCTGAACATGGTACGGACCGGGTTGGTGGATGCGGAATTGCCGCAAAGTTTCTGGACGGAAGCTGTGCGTACGGTGAGCTACACCATCAACCTCACTCCTACAACGGTGCTAAAGGGGAAGAGCGGCTGGAAGACGCCGCAGGAGGTTTGGAGCGGGCGCAAGCCAAGGGTGGTGCACCTAAAAGTGTTCGGGTGCAAGGCGCACGCGATGGTGCAGGCTGTGCAGCGGTGCGACAACAAGCTAGAGCCGCGGGCAAAGTCGTATCTCTTCCTTGGCTATGAGAGCGCGCAGAAGGCATACCGGCTCTACGACATGCGCAAGGAGGAGATAATCAGCAGCCGAGACGTCGAGTTCGACGAGTAGCAGAGTTACGTCAGCAGCAACAAAGTGGGCGTGGTGGACTCCCCAAAGACCGGGGAGTGGTTCCAGCTCCTTGACTACGAGAAGGAGCCGGCGGACGCCGAAGTTGAGGATGCGGCATCAGAGCGCGACGGTGCACCAGTGGTGGCAACCGACGCAGAGGGCTCCGATGACAATCAAGCTGATGAGGAGATCCTCCGGAAGGATCCGGCGGACGAGGCACCAAGGGTGCCAAGGCGCGCACTCCCGGNCTGGTTGCGGGGTGGTGCAAACTGGTTGCTGACTCGTGCGAACTGGTTGCGGAGTGGTGCTAACAGGTTGCGGAGTCGTGCTAACTGGTTGCGGAGTGGTGTGAACTGGCTGCGGGGTGGTGCAAATTGGTTGTGGAGTGGTGCGAACTGGTTGCGGAGTGGTTTGAACTGGTTGCAGAGTGGTGCAAACTGGTTGCGGAGTGGTGCGAACTGGTTGCGGAGTGGTGCCTACAGGTTCCGGAGTGGTGGGAACTGGTTGAGGAGTGGTGCGAACAGGTTGCGGAGTTTTGCGAACTGGTTGTGCAGTGGTGCGAACTGGTTGCGGAGTGGTGCAAACTGGTTGCGGGGTGGTGCAACTTGTTTCGGAGTGGTGCAAACTGGAGTGGTGCAAACTCGTTGCGGAATGGTGGAAACTGGTTGCGGAGTGGTGCGAACTGGTTGCGGGGTGGTGCAAACTGGTTGCGGAGTGGACCGAACGGGTTGTGGAGTGGTTCGAACTGGTTGCAGAGTGGTGCAAACTGGTTGCGGAGTGGTGCAAAATGGTTGCGGTGTCGTGCCAACTGGTTGCGGAGTGGTGCGAACTGGTTGCAGAGTGGTGCCAACGTGTTGCAGAGTGGTGCCAACTGGTTGGGGATTGGTGCGAACTGGTTGCGGAGTGGTGCGAACTGGTTGCGGAGTGGTGCGAATTGGTTGCGGAGTGGTGCGAACTGGTTGCGGAGTGGTGCGAACTGGTTGNCAGCAGCCGAGACGTCGAGTTCGACGAGTAGCAGAGTTACGTCAGCAGCAACAAAGTGGGCGTGGTGGACTCCCCAAAGACCGGGGAGTGGTTCCAGCTCCTTGACTACGAGAAGGAGCCGGCGGACGCCGAAGTTGAGGATGCGGCATCAGAGCGCGACGGTGCACCAGTGGTGGCAACCGACGCAGAGGGCTCCGATGACAATCAAGCTGATGAGGAGATCCTCCGGAAGGATCCGGCGGACGAGGCACCAAGGGTGCCAAGGCGCGCACTCCCGGTAGAGTGTGCAACGGGCGTTGGTGGAAAAACCACCGGACGTGCTGGCCGTCCGGGTGATGTTTCGTCGGAGCGGGAGAGATCCTTGGGGAGCCATCTGGTCGATGATGAACCGGAGCGTGCTGAGTCGGAGGGATCGCAGCAGAGCGACGATGCGCCACCAAAACTACCGCGCCGCAGCGGGAGGCAGCAAAAAGCGGGAAAGCGTTTTGATGCAAGCACCGGTCGATGGATTGGCATGACGCGATGCATGCTGGCTGCATCAACGGAGCCGACTACCGTGCGAGAGGCGCCTGCACGGCCTGAAAGGGATCAATGGGACGCAGCCATCAAATCTGAGCTGGCGTCCATCACGAAAAATGATACGTGGGAGTTGGTTGACAGGCCAAAAGATGCCAAGATCATCGGCTCAAAGTGGGTCTTCAATACCAAGTTCACAAAGGAAGGTGTGGTTGACAAGTACAAGGCGCGGCTGGTGGCGAAAGGGTACGCACAGTGTAAGGGGGAGCACTGCAATGAGACGTTTGCTCCCGTTGCCAAGTTCACAAGCATCCAGGCAATCCTTGCGGTGGCGGCCGCGAAGGACATGGAGCTCCACCAAATGGACGTAAAGACGGCCTTCCTCAACGGCATCATAGACAAAGAGATCTACATGGAGGTACCGAAGGGGGTGGAGGCGCCGGAGGGCAAGGTGTGCAAGCTGCGGAATTCCTTGCATAGGCTAAAACAGTCGCCCAGATGCTGGTACCAACAGATGTACAGCTTCATGGCACAACTCGGCTTCAAGCGCTGTGAGGCGGATCACAACGTGTACGTGCGGCGCGACAAACAGCTCCATCAGATCGTCACACTCTATGTGGACAACCTGATTGTCTGCTCGACGGATTTGCCGAGCCTACAGCAGCTGAAAGAGCAGCTGAGCAGCACATTCTAGATGTCGGACGTGGGGGAGCTGGAGTACTACCTCGGGGTGAGCATTACACGGAACCGGAGGGCGCGCACCCTTGAACTGGGGCAGGCCGAATACGTGGCCGAGGTGCTGAAGTGGTACGGCATGGAGGACTGCAAACCAGTTGGCAGTCCGGTCTCCACGACCTGTGAACTGGGTGCGGCAATGGCGTCCCAGACAAAAGAAGAGCGAGAGGATATGGCAGGGGTGCCCTACCAATCGGCGGTGGACAGCCTCATGTACGTCACGGTGGCGACTCGACCAGACTTGGCCTACGGGGTGGGCCAAGTGAGCAGGTACGTGGCCAATCCAGGGCCACTACACTCGCAGGCGGTCAAGCGCATCCTCCGCTACCTGCAAGCAACGCGACATGCGTGCTTGAGGTTCGACGGCAAGGGGCGGGTGGATACCTTGCGTCTGGTCTGCTACACGGCCGCATACTATGCTGGCGATGTGGACAAGCGGAAGTCCACATCCGGCTACGTGCTCTTCCTTGCTGGTGCAGCGGTCTCATGGTGCAGCAAAAAGCAAGACTGTGTCGCCACCTCCACAGTGGAAGAAGAGTACATCGCGCTGGCCGAGGCGGTCAAGGAGGCGGTGTGGCTCCGCAGGTTGTTGGGGGAGCTGGGCGTGCCACAGCAGGACCCTACGGTGGTCCAAGAGGACAACACCGTCTCAATCTCACCGACCAACAACCCGACGCAGCACAGGAGGACAAAGCACATTGACGTGCGTTATCTTTAGGCACGGGACATGGTTGAAAAGGGGCAGGTGGTGCTGCAACATTGCGGTACGCACAACATGCTTGCGGATTGCTTGACCAAAGTGCAAACCGTGAACCGGCACGCATTGAGCGTGGCCGGACTTGGGATGACCAGCTATGATGGGCTGGAGGGCGCAGCGGAAGATGAGTGAGAGCAGGCAGGAGGAGCGGGCATGGCAGGTGCAAGGGGGAGAATGTTGTAGATTTGCCCCTCTACGTGTCCAAGTGCGGCGCCGGAAGGTACCGACGAGCCGCCAGAGAGAGGAAATTCCTCGTCGACGGATCTGGCGACTCGATGAATGCTCGGATCCTAAAATGGAGAATCGCCCCTGAAAGTTGACGAGTTGTGAATCCAGTGGAAGTTGTTCCACCAAAATCGGACTAGTAACAAGGGAGATATGGGCTTCCAAAGTTGGGGTGTGCGCGACGGTTCTGGGAGCCGGCCGCGATTCGACTTCCGGTGAATTATCGACCGGAACGAGTAACAAAATGCCATCTGGGGATTTTGCTCCGCAAGGTCTACCGAGGCGTCCGGTGGATGATTCGCCGGATTTTAGGAGTACAGTTTGTTACTGAGGGACTTAGCCAAAATCCTGGCTCGGAGTCCGAAACTCAGAAGTACGGTTTGTTACTCGGGGACTTGGTCAAAATTCCGACTGGAGGTCCGCGAACAGGTTTTGACCCACATCAATCCCCATCACCAAACTCGATGATTAACTCATCAAAAGAGACCCCAAAGGCACGAGGGGTGCCGCCACTATGCGTAGGGACATCTACGCCTACGGAATGGCATTTTGATGGGTCCTTGATGTGTGAAGGCGTCTCGGCGGGCGACGTGGTGCGCGCCGCCGAGTGAGCGGCTGGTCTGGGGTGCTGCGCTTTGACTGCCGTAACGGGAGCTACGGTTATCTGAATTGCGCACGGGTTGGTGCGTTGGAGAGCTCATGCCTAGCCCTCCAAATATTCAGATCATGTCCATGTTAAAAAACGAATGCAAAATCACGCTATTCCCTTCGCAAAAGTGACTGTCTCACGATTGTATTCCACTTCCAGAAACATAGCGTGAGATGACCAGAAAGCTCACGCTCAGACTCAGAAGCTGCACAAAACATAGCCGTGAATGCAAAAGACCCGTCAGGCCACGCTGGAACTGCCTCCATCCGTTTCTGACATCCGCAACCAGTTCTGACATCCGCAACCAGTTCGCACAACTCCGGAACCAGTTTGCACCACTCCGCAACCAGTTCGCACCACTCCGCGACCAGATTGCACCACTCCGCAACCAGTTCGCACCACTCCGCAACCAGTTCGCACCACTCCGGAACCAGTTCNAACTGGTTGCAGAGTGGTGCGAACTGGTTGCGGAGTGGTGCGAACTGGTTGCGGAGTGGTGCAAACTGGTTGCGGAGTGGTGCGAACTGGTTGCGGAGTGGTGCGAACTGGTTGGGAAGTGGTGCGAACTGGTTCGGAGTGGTGCAAACTGGCTGCGGATTGGTGCAAACCGGTTGCGGAGTCGTGCGAGCTGGTTGAGCAGTGGTGCGAACTGGTTGCGGAGTGGTACGAACTGGTTGCGGAGTGGTGCGAATGGGCTACAGAGTAGTGCGAATTGGTTGCAGAGTGGTGCGAACTGGTTCCGGAGTGGTGCAGAGGGGATGTGGAGTGGTGCAAACTGGTTGCGGAGTGGTTTGAACTGGTTGCGGAGTGGTGCGAACTGGTCGCGGACTGGTGCGAACTGGTTGCGGAGTGTTGCGAACTGGTTGTGGATTGGAGCGAACTGGTTGCGGAGTGGTGCGAACTGGTTGCGGAGTGGTGCGAACTGGTTGCGGAGTGGTGCAAAGTGGTTGCTGACTGGTGTGAACTGGTTGCGGAGTGGTGCAAACTTGTTGCGGAGTGGTGCGAACTGGTTGCGGAGTGGTGCGAACTGGTTGTGGGGTGGTGCAAATTGGTTGCGGAGTGGTGGGAACTGGTTGCGGAGCGGTTTGAACTGGTTGCTGAGTGGAGCGAACTGGTTGCGGAGTGGTGCAAACTGGTTGCGGAGTGTTGCCAACTGGTTGCGGAGTGGTGGGAACTGGTTGAGGAGTGGTGCGAACTGGTTGCAGAGAGGTGCGAAGTAGTTGCGGAGTGGTGGGACCTCGTTGCGGAGTGGTGCCCACTAGTTGTGGAGTGGTGCACACTGGTTGCGGAGAGGTGGGAACTGGGTGCGGAGTGGTGCAAACTCGTTGCGGAGTGGTGCCCACTAGTTGTGGAGTGGTGCACACTGGTTGCGGAGAGGTGGGAACTGGGTGCGGAGTGGTGCAAACTCGTTGCGGAGTGGTGCCCACTAGTTGTGGAGTGGTGCACACTGGTTGCGGAGAGGTGGGAACTGGGTGCGGAGTGGTGCAAACTCGTTGCGGAGTGGTGCCCACTAGTTGTGGAGTGGTGCACACTGGTTGCGGAGAGGTGGGAACTGGGTGCGGAGTGGTGCAAACTCGTTGCGGAGTGGTGCCCACTAGTTGTGGAGTGGTGCACACTGGTTGCGGAGAGGTGGGAACTGGGTGCGGAGTGGTGCAAACTCGTTGCGGAGTGGTGCCCACTAGTTGTGGAGTGGTGCACACTGGTTGCGGAGAGGTGGGAACTGGGTGCGGAGTGGTGCAAACTCGTTGCGGAGTGGTGCCCACTAGTTGTGGAGTGGTGCACACTGGTTGCGGAGAGGTGGGAACTGGGTGCGGAGTGGTGCAAACTCGTTGCGGAGTGGTGCCCACTAGTTGTGGAGTGGTGCACACTGGTTGCGGAGAGGTGGGAACTGGGTGCGGAGTGGTGCAAACTCGTTGCGGAGTGGTGCCCACTAGTTGTGGAGTGGTGCACACTGGTTGCGGAGAGGTGGGAACTGGGTGCGGAGTGGTGCAAACTCGTTGCGGAGTGGTGCCCACTAGTTGTGGAGTGGTGCACACTGGTTGCGGAGAGGTGGGAACTGGGTGCGGAGTGGTGCAAACTCGTTGCGGAGTGGTGCCCACTAGTTGTGGAGTGGTGCACACTGGTTGCGGAGAGGTGGGAACTGGGTGCGGAGTGGTGCAAACTCGTTGCGGAGTGGTGCCCACTAGTTGTGGAGTGGTGCACACTGGTTGCGGAGAGGTGGGAACTGGGTGCGGAGTGGTGCAAACTCGTTGCGGAGTGGTGCCCACTAGTTGTGGAGTGGTGCACACTGGTTGCGGAGAGGTGGGAACTGGGTGCGGAGTGGTGCAAACTCGTTGCGGAGTGGTGCCCACTAGTTGTGGAGTGGTGCACACTGGTTGCGGAGAGGTGGGAACTGGGTGCGGAGTGGTGCAAACTCGTTGCGGAGTGGTGCCCACTAGTTGTGGAGTGGTGCACACTGGTTGCGGAGAGGTGGGAACTGGGTGCGGAGTGGTGCAAACTCGTTGCGGAGTGGTGCCCACTAGTTGTGGAGTGGTGCACACTGGTTGCGGAGAGGTGGGAACTGGGTGCGGAGTGGTGCAAACTCGTTGCGGAGTGGTGCCCACTAGTTGTGGAGTGGTGCACACTGGTTGCGGAGAGGTGGGAACTGGGTGCGGAGTGGTGCAAACTCGTTGCGGAGTGGTGCCCACTAGTTGTGGAGTGGTGCACACTGGTTGCGGAGAGGTGGGAACTGGGTGCGGAGTGGTGCAAACTCGTTGCGGAGTGGTGCCCACTAGTTGTGGAGTGGTGCACACTGGTTGCGGAGAGGTGGGAACTGGGTGCGGAGTGGTGCAAACTCGTTGCGGAGTGGTGCCCACTAGTTGTGGAGTGGTGCACACTGGTTGCGGAGAGGTGGGAACTGGGTGCGGAGTGGTGCAAACTCGTTGCGGAGTGGTGCCCACTAGTTGTGGAGTGGTGCACACTGGTTGCGGAGAGGTGGGAACTGGGTGCGGAGTGGTGCAAACTCGTTGCGGAGTGGTGCCCACTAGTTGTGGAGTGGTGCACACTGGTTGCGGAGAGGTGGGAACTGGGTGCGGAGTGGTGCAAACTCGTTGCGGAGTGGTGCCCACTAGTTGTGGAGTGGTGCACACTGGTTGCGGAGAGGTGGGAACTGGGTGCGGAGTGGTGCAAACTCGTTGCGGAGTGGTGCCCACTAGTTGTGGAGTGGTGCACACTGGTTGCGGAGAGGTGGGAACTGGGTGCGGAGTGGTGCAAACTCGTTGCGGAGTGGTGCCCACTAGTTGTGGAGTGGTGCACACTGGTTGCGGAGAGGTGGGAACTGGGTGCGGAGTGGTGCAAACTCGTTGCGGAGTGGTGCCCACTAGTTGTGGAGTGGTGCACACTGGTTGCGGAGAGGTGGGAACTGGGTGCGGAGTGGTGCAAACTCGTTGCGGAGTGGTGCCCACTAGTTGTGGAGTGGTGCACACTGGTTGCGGAGAGGTGGGAACTGGGTGCGGAGTGGTGCAAACTCGTTGCGGAGTGGTGCCCACTAGTTGTGGAGTGGTGCACACTGGTTGCGGAGAGGTGGGAACTGGGTGCGGAGTGGTGCAAACTCGTTGCGGAGTGGTGCCCACTAGTTGTGGAGTGGTGCACACTGGTTGCGGAGAGGTGGGAACTGGGTGCGGAGTGGTGCAAACTCGTTGCGGAGTGGTGCCCACTAGTTGTGGAGTGGTGCACACTGGTTGCGGAGAGGTGGGAACTGGGTGCGGAGTGGTGCAAACTCGTTGCGGAGTGGTGCCCACTAGTTGTGGAGTGGTGCACACTGGTTGCGGAGAGGTGGGAACTGGGTGCGGAGTGGTGCAAACTCGTTGCGGAGTGGTGCCCACTAGTTGTGGAGTGGTGCACACTGGTTGCGGAGAGGTGGGAACTGGGTGCGGAGTGGTGCAAACTCGTTGCGGAGTGGTGCCCACTAGTTGTGGAGTGGTGCACACTGGTTGCGGAGAGGTGGGAACTGGGTGCGGAGTGGTGCAAACTCGTTGCGGAGTGGTGCCCACTAGTTGTGGAGTGGTGCACACTGGTTGCGGAGAGGTGGGAACTGGGTGCGGAGTGGTGCAAACTCGTTGCGGAGTGGTGCCCACTAGTTGTGGAGTGGTGCACACTGGTTGCGGAGAGGTGGGAACTGGGTGCGGAGTGGTGCAAACTCGTTGCGGAGTGGTGCCCACTAGTTGTGGAGTGGTGCACACTGGTTGCGGAGAGGTGGGAACTGGGTGCGGAGTGGTGCAAACTCGTTGCGGAGTGGTGCCCACTAGTTGTGGAGTGGTGCACACTGGTTGCGGAGAGGTGGGAACTGGGTGCGGAGTGGTGCAAACTCGTTGCGGAGTGGTGCCCACTAGTTGTGGAGTGGTGCACACTGGTTGCGGAGAGGTGGGAACTGGGTGCGGAGTGGTGCAAACTCGTTGCGGAGTGGTGCCCACTAGTTGTGGAGTGGTGCACACTGGTTGCGGAGAGGTGGGAACTGGGTGCGGAGTGGTGCAAACTCGTTGCGGAGTGGTGCCCACTAGTTGTGGAGTGGTGCACACTGGTTGCGGAGAGGTGGGAACTGGGTGCGGAGTGGTGCAAACTCGTTGCGGAGTGGTGCCCACTAGTTGTGGAGTGGTGCACACTGGTTGCGGAGAGGTGGGAACTGGGTGCGGAGTGGTGCAAACTCGTTGCGGAGTGGTGCCCACTAGTTGTGGAGTGGTGCACACTGGTTGCGGAGAGGTGGGAACTGGGTGCGGAGTGGTGCAAACTCGTTGCGGAGTGGTGCCCACTAGTTGTGGAGTGGTGCACACTGGTTGCGGAGAGGTGGGAACTGGGTGCGGAGTGGTGCAAACTCGTTGCGGAGTGGTGCCCACTAGTTGTGGAGTGGTGCACACTGGTTGCGGAGAGGTGGGAACTGGGTGCGGAGTGGTGCAAACTCGTTGCGGAGTGGTGCCCACTAGTTGTGGAGTGGTGCACACTGGTTGCGGAGAGGTGGGAACTGGGTGCGGAGTGGTGCAAACTCGTTGCGGAGTGGTGCCCACTAGTTGTGGAGTGGTGCACACTGGTTGCGGAGAGGTGGGAACTGGGTGCGGAGTGGTGCAAACTCGTTGCGGAGTGGTGCCCACTAGTTGTGGAGTGGTGCACACTGGTTGCGGAGAGGTGGGAACTGGGTGCGGAGTGGTGCAAACTCGTTGCGGAGTGGTGCCCACTAGTTGTGGAGTGGTGCACACTGGTTGCGGAGAGGTGGGAACTGGGTGCGGAGTGGTGCAAACTCGTTGCGGAGTGGTGCCCACTAGTTGTGGAGTGGTGCACACTGGTTGCGGAGAGGTGGGAACTGGGTGCGGAGTGGTGCAAACTCGTTGCGGAGTGGTGCCAACTGCTTGCGGAGTGGTGGGAACTGGTTGCGGAGTGGTGCGAACTGGTTGCGGAGTGGTGGGAACTGGTTGCGGGGTAGTGCAAACTGGTCGCTGAGTGGTGCGAACTGGTCGCGGAGTGCTGCAAACTGGTCACGGAGTGGTGCAAACTGGTCACGGAGTGGTGCAAACTGGTTGCGGAGTGGTGCGAACGGATTGCGGAGTGGTGCGAACGGGTTACAAAGGGGTGCGAACTGGTTGCGGAGTGGTGCGAACTGGTTGCGGAGTGGTGTGAACTGGTTGCGGAATGGTGCAAACTGGTTGTGGAGTTGTGCCAACTGGTTACGGAGCGGTGCCAACTGGTTGTGGAGTGGTGCGAACTGGTTGTGGAGTTGTGCCAACTGGTTACGGAGCGGTGCCAACTGGTTGTGGAGTGGTGCGAACTGGTTGCGGAGTGGTGCGAACTGGTTGCGGAGTGGTGTGAACTGGTTCCGAAGTGGTGCAAACTGGTTGCGGATTGGTGTGAACAGGTTGCGAAGGGGTGCAAACTGGTTGCGGAGTGGTGTGAACTGGTTGCGGAGTGGTGTGAATTGGTTGCAGAGTGGTGCGAACTGGTTGCAGAGTGATGCAAACAGGCTGCAGAGTGGTGCGAACTGGTTGCGGAGTGGTGCGAACTGGTTGCGGAGTGGTGCAAACTGGTTGCGGAGTGGTGCAAACTGGTTGCACAGTGGTGCGAACTGGTTGCGGAATGGTGCAAACTGGCTGTCGAGTGGTGCGGACTGGTTGGGGAGCGGTGCGAACTGCTTGGGGAGTGGTGCGTACTGGTTTCGGAGTGGTGCAAACTGGCTGCGGATTGGTGCAAATCGGTTGCGGAGTGGTGCGAGCTGGTTGCGGAGTGGTGCAAACTGGCTGCGGAGTGGTGCAAATCGGTTGCGGAGTGGTGCGAGCTGGTTGCGGAGTGGTGCAAACTGGTTGCGGAGTGGTGCGAACGGGTTGCGGATTGGTGCGAACTGGTTGCGGAGTGATGCGAACTGGTTGTGGAGTGGTGCGAACTGGTTGCAGAGTGGTGCGAACTGGTTCCGGAGTGGTGCGAAGGGGTTGTGGAGTGGTTCAAACTGGCCGCGGAGTGGTTTGAACTGGTTGCAGAGAGGTGCGAACTGGTCGCGGGCTGGTGCCAACTGGTTGCAGAGTGTTGCAAACTGGTTTTGGATTGGAGAGAACTGGTTGCGGAGTGGTGTGAACTGGTTGCGGAGTGGTGCAAACTGGTTGCGGAGTGGTGCAAACTGGTTGCTGACAGGTGTGAACTGGTTGCGGAGTGGTGCAAACTGGTTGCGGAGTGGTGTGAACTGGTTGCGGAGTGGTGCGAACTGGTTGGGGGGTGGTGCAAATTGGTTGCGGAGTGGTGGGAACTGGTTGCGGAGTGGTTTGAACTGGTTGCGGAGTGGTGCGAACTGGTTGCGGAGTGGTGCACACTGGTTGCGGAGTGGTGCCAACTGGTTGCGGAGTGGTGCAAACTGGTTGCGGAGTGGTACAAACCGGTTGCGGAGTGGTGGGAACTGGTTGCGGAGAGGTGGGAACTGGTTGCGGAGAGGTGCCAACTGGTTGCGGAGTGGTGCGAACTGGTCGCGGAGTGGTGCGAACTGGTTGCGGAGTGGTACGAACTGGTTGCGGAGTGGTGCAAACTGGTCGCGGAGTGGTGCGAACTGGTTGGGGAGTGGTGCGAACTGGTTGCCGAGTGGTGTGAACTGGTTGCGGAGTGGTGCGAACTGGCTGCGGAGTGGTGCCGACTGGTTGCGGAGTGGTGCAAACTGGTTGCGGAGTGGTACAAACCGGTTGCGGAGTGGTGGGAACTGGTTGCGGAGAGGTGGGAACTGGTTGCGGAGAGGTGCCAACTGGTTGCGGAGTGGTGCGAACTGGTCGCGGAGTGGTGCGAACTGGTTGCGGAGTGGTACGAACTGGTTGCGGAGTGGTGCAAACTGGTCGCGGAGTGGTGCGAACTGGTTGGGGAGTGGTGCGAACTGGTTGCCGAGTGGTGTGAACTGGTTGCGGAGTGGTGCGAACTGGCTGCGGAGTGGTGCCGACTGGTTGCGGAGTGGTGCAAACTGGTTGCGGAGTGGTACAAACCGGTTGCGGAGTGGTGGGAACTGGTTGCGGAGAGGTGGGAACTGGTTGCGGAGAGGTGCCAACTGGTTGCGGAGTGGTGCGAACTGGTCGCGGAGTGGTGCGAACTGGTTGCGGAGTGGTACGAACTGGTTGCGGAGTGGTGCAAACTGGTCGCGGAGTGGTGCGAACTGGTTGGGGAGTGGTGCGAACTGGTTGCCGAGTGGTGTGAACTGGTTGCGGAGTGGTGCGAACTGGCTGCGGAGTGGTGCCGACTGGTTGCGGAGTGGTGCAAACTGGTTGCGGAGTGGTACAAACCGGTTGCGGAGTGGTGGGAACTGGTTGCGGAGAGGTGGGAACTGGTTGCGGAGAGGTGCCAACTGGTTGCGGAGTGGTGCGAACTGGTCGCGGAGTGGTGCGAACTGGTTGCGGAGTGGTACGAACTGGTTGCGGAGTGGTGCGATCTGGTTGCGGAGTGGTGCGAACTGGTTGCGGAGGGGTGCAAACTGGTTGCGGAGTGGTGCGAACGGGTTGCAAAAGGGGTGCGAACTGGTTGCCGAGTGGTGTGAACTGGTTGCGGAGTGGTGTGAACTGGTTGCAGAGTGGTGCGAACTGGTTGCAGAGTGATGCAAACTGGCTGCGGAGTGGTGCGAACCGGGTGCGGAGTGGTGCGAGCTGGTTGCGGAGTGGTGCGAACTGGTTGCGGAGTGGTCCGAACTGGTTCCAGCGTGGTGCAAACTGGTTGCAAAATGGTGCAAACTGGCTGTGGAGTGGTCCGAACTGGTTGCGGAGCGGTGCAAAGTAGTTTGGGAGTGGTGCAAACTGGTTTCAAAGTGGTGCAAACTGGCTGCGGAGTGGTGGGACCTGGTTGCGGAGTGGTGCGACCTGGTTGAGGAGTGGTGCAAACTGGTTGCGGAGTGGTGCAAACTGGTTGTGGAGTGGTGCAAATGTGCTGCAAAGTGGTGGAACTGGTTGCGTAGTGGTGCGAACTGGTTTTGGATTGGTGCGAACTGGTTGCGGAGTGGTGCGAACTGGCTGCGGGGTGGTGCAACTTGGGTGCGGAGTGGTGCGAACTGGTTGCGGAATGGTTTGAACTGGTTGCGGAGTGGTGCAAACTGGTTGCGGAGGGTTGCGAACTGGTTGCGGAGTGGTGCGAACTTGTTGCGGAGTGGTGCGAACTGGTTGCGGAGTGGTGCCAACTGGTTGCGGTGTGGTGCCAACTGGTTGCGGAGTGGTGCGAACTGGGTGCGGAGTGGTGCGAACTGGTTGCGGAGTGGTGCCAACTGGTTGCGGTGTGGTGCCAACTGGTTGCGGAGTGGTGCGAACTGGGTGCGGAGTGGTGCGAACTGGTTGCGGAGTGGTGCCAACTGGTTGCGGTGTGGTGCCAACTGGTTGCGGAGTGGTGCGAACTGGGTGCGGAGTGGTGCGAACTGGTTGCGGAGTGGTGCCAACTGGTTGCGGTGTGGTGCCAACTGGTTGCGGAGTGGTGCGAACTGGGTGCGGAGTGGTGCGAACTGGTTGCGGAGTGGTGCCAACTGGTTGCGGTGTGGTGCCAACTGGTTGCGGAGTGGTGCGAACTGGGTGCGGAGTGGTGCGAACTGGTTGCGGAGTGGTGCCAACTGGTTGCGGTGTGGTGCCAACTGGTTGCGGAGTGGTGCGAACTGGGTGCGGAGTGGTGCGAACTGGTTGCGGAGTGGTGCCAACTGGTTGCGGTGTGGTGCCAACTGGTTGCGGAGTGGTGCGAACTGGGTGCGGAGTGGTGCGAACTGGTTGCGGAGTGGTGCCAACTGGTTGCGGTGTGGTGCCAACTGGTTGCGGAGTGGTGCGAACTGGGTGCGGAGTGGTGCGAACTGGTTGCGGAGTGGTGCCAACTGGTTGCGGTGTGGTGCCAACTGGTTGCGGAGTGGTGCGAACTGGGTGCGGAGTGGTGCGAACTGGTTGCGGAGTGGTGCCAACTGGTTGCGGTGTGGTGCCAACTGGTTGCGGAGTGGTGCGAACTGGGTGCGGAGTGGTGCGAACTGGTTGCGGAGTGGTGCCAACTGGTTGCGGTGTGGTGCCAACTGGTTGCGGAGTGGTGCGAACTGGGTGCGGAGTGGTGCGAACTGGTTGCGGAGTGGTGCCAACTGGTTGCGGTGTGGTGCCAACTGGTTGCGGAGTGGTGCGAACTGGGTGCGGAGTGGTGCGAACTGGTTGCGGAGTGGTGCCAACTGGTTGCGGAGTGGTGCGAACTGGTTGCGGAGTGGTGCGAACTGGTTGCGGTGTGGTGCCAACTGGTTGCGGAGTGGTGCGAACTGGTTGCGGAGTGGTGAGAACTGGTTGCAGTGTGGTGCGAACTGGCTGCGGAGTGATACGTACTGGCTGCGGAGTGGTGCGAACTGGTTGCCGAAGTGGTGCGAACCGGCTGCGGAGTGGTGCGAACTGGTTGCGGAGTGGTGCAAACTGGTTGCGGAGTGGTGCAAACTGGTTGCTGAGTTGTGCAAATAGTCAGAATAATGCAGTTACGAGAAGAGCAGTAGCAGAAGCAAGCAAACGCATCGGGACATGCAGATGTACGTCAGTAGAGTGACGTGAGCGAGAGCGGTTCGAGGAGTTAGTCGCGGGGGCTGATGAGGGCTGAGATGCGAGGCAGCGCACGTAGACAGGTCGATGTGAGATAGAGTGCTGGTGAGGGGAATGACGGTTGGCGGAGTACGCGAGCTGAGCGAAGGAGCGAGAGTGACGGAGCGAAGCGTTGAGAGTTGGCAAAGATAGAAAGTACGAGGGACGGGCAGAGTGAAGACACGGTGGGGAAGTCGCAGAACCAAGGGGGAACAGGATGAGCAAAACTGTTCAGGTTAACTCGAGGGAATGAACATCCTCGGTATATATCAGCAGAACAGGACAAGGGCATGTACAACGGCTTTATTCCACTAGGCAGATGTAGGTGACAGGTGTCACTTTATTAGGGGATCACTTTGTCAACCGGCCTGAGGCAAACGGACTAGAAAACAGGGCCGACACAATAGCACCTGCCGTCCGCTCCTAGCATTTCAGCTAGGAGAAGATATCACCCTCAGGATCACGGTTCCACACTGAGCAGTTCCTAGGCAATCACTTGCTAGCAACTGTGTCCACTTAACACTTGGTCACTTTCGCGCGAGGTGCTAGTCAAAGACTAACTCCTGGGGCTTAGACCAACCAGTGTCTTCTTTATACTGTTCCTTAGTTGGACAACTCTGTGAGGAGCATCTAAGGCCAGATTGTGTAATTAGAATGAGGAATGAGCCTGGTACATATAGTCCTAGGCCTGGCTTCTAAGGTGTGTGGGCAGTGACACTTTTGGGGTGGTCACTCCAAACCACCTCACCAGTCCGCCAATTGGCGCATCCACTGACCGCCAAGTGGCGCACTCTCCTCGTGCATGGAGAAATTTCTAAGAAACTTCCCCTGTGCTAGAAGGTCAAAAAACCTCCTGCGCACATCAAGGCTCGATCGCAGGACCTGTTGTCCCTAAGTCCAACATGCTATCCGTTGCGCTACACTTCTGGTGTCTCGCTTGGACTTGCACCACGAACAAGGTTTGGGGGACTTACTCCAAGGGAGCAGTGCATGCCCAACCTGTCC
>SZWC01006245.1:77762-102975 GCA_023375785.1 Penium margaritaceum
CGGTGCAGCCGAATACCTTCAGGTGTGATGCGTCCGGCTTCTTCCCTGACCAAACTTCTTGTGGTGTCATCTGTTGCTTTCCCTTCTTCTTTCCGCGCCTGCCCAGAGCAGCCGCAGGAGTCAGGTTGACGAGATAGCATGCCGTTCTTGCCGCTTCCGCCCAGAACCGCGGTGGAAGCTTTGCATCAAAGAGCATGCTACGCACCATGCCGAGGATGGTCTGATTCATCCGTTCGGCAACACCATTGCTCTGCGGCGTGTAAGGCGTTGTGGGCTGGTGGCTGATCCCATGTTGCCTCAACCAGCCCTTGCATGCCTCGTACTCTCCACCGTTGTCGCTTCGCATCGCTTTGACTTTCTTTCCGGTCTGCCGCTCCACCATGGCGACAAACTCCTGCAACTTTTCTCTGACCTCTCCCTTTGCTTTGAGGAAGAAGATCCACACCTTGCGGCTGTGGTCATCTATGAAGGTCAGAAAATACTTGCTACCACCATTTGACGCCGTGCGAAAGGGTCCGCACACGTCGGTGTGAATGAGGTCAAGGGCTGATTCTGCGCGGCGACCATTGCGCTCAAAGCGCGTTCGCTTGGTCTTGCCTTGGAGGCAAGGTTCACACAGGCTGCCACATCCAACCGCATCCTTCTTGCAACCATCCATGCCACGGACCAGCTGTTGTTGCTGGATGACTTGGAGTGTGCTGTTTGCCACATGCCCAAAGCGTCTATGCCACAGATCAGCGTCTTCGTCTTTTGCGGCAGAGGATGCTTTTTCAGTTTTCGTTGGTGTGCTCTCCTGCGTGGGTGTCGAGACCACTGCCTCCGCTGCACCCGCATGGCCCTCCTTTTCCGAGCTCTTTGCTGCCGTTGTCTGCAGTACGTAGAGTCCGTCAACCCGTGGAACCTGTGCCACGAGATCTTTGTTGGCGTAGAGGACCTTGATGTCTTCGTTCCTGGCGATGACCGCCTTCTTCTGCGTGAACACCACCGTCATGTCGTTGTCCGTTATTTTTGACACGGACAGAAGGTTTGCCGCAAAGGAGGGCATGTAGACCACGTCACGTAGCCGTAGATCCTTCTCCGCACCATTGAGGCTGATGCTCACCAGCTTGTCACCCACGCCCTTTGCGTTCACGACGCTACCATTTGCGCATCTGAACCGCCGATCGGTGGGGCCGATGGAGACAAATCCAGCCTGGTCGTTGCTAGAGTGATGATCGGTTCCGGAGTCAAGCCCAAAAGCTCCTGGCCTGAGCAGCGCCGCTCCTTTTTCTGGAGGCGTGCTCTGTGCCATCATGTTGGTAGCTTGTTTTCCACCCTTTTTGTTTCCTTTGTTCCCACCGCTTCCGCTGTCTTCCTTCTTTGGCGATCTGCACTCTCTTGCCCAGTGCCCAGGTTTGCCGCAGTTGTGGCAGTTACCCTGTCGCTTGGGAGCCTTGCCGCCATTGTTGCCTCCGCCACCACCGCTTCCGCTGCTGCCTTTCTGACCAGAGGCTGACCCTTTGCTCCCGCGGCCACCGTAGCGTGCAGCATAGGCTGAGAAATTAGCCTCACTTCCGCTGCGGCGCATGGCCTCATTTCGCACGTACTCAGACACTGCCGTGTACGTCAGGTCGTCCTCCTTCCAGCCGCCCATGACGGTGATCATCGGGCTCCAGCTCTCCGGTAGCGCCATGAGGAGAATCATGGCTTGCATGTTCTCGTCAAGGTCCCAGTTCATCTGGCGAGCCTCGCCAAGGAGTCCTTCAAACTCCTGTAGGAAATCGGGGATTGATTCGCCCTCATTCACCCGCATGCTGATCAGCCGTTGTAGGATGAATAATCTGTTCGCAAGGGAGGTGGATTGGTGCACGCGCTTGAGCTTGTCGTAAGCTTCGGAAGCCAGCGTGTACCCGGCAATGATGGGAACATACTTCTTAGCAATCGCGTTGCTGAGGAATGACATGGCAATGTCATTTCGATCCATCCATGCCTCATGCTCGGATGTGCCTTCCGCGGGAACCTGCTCCTCTCCCTTCAGTAGTTTGATGAAGCCGCGCACTTTCATCGCCAGCTCAAACTGCCATCTCCAAAGGGGGAAGTCAATCCCCTCGAAAATGGGGATTCCTCCCAGGGGTCCAAGACCTTGCGGCAGTGACATAGCACTCACATTTGCTCCAGTGGTCTGCCCTGTGGTAGCCACTGTTGAGNTGTCAACCGGCCTGAGGCAAACGGACTAGAAAACAGGGCCGACACAATAGCACCTGCCGTCCGCTCCTAGCATTTCAGCTAGGAGAAGATATCACCCTCAGGATCACGGTTCCACACTGAGCAGTTCCTAGGCAATCACTTGCTAGCAACTGTGTCCACTTAACACTTGGTCACTTTCGCGCGAGGTGCTAGTCAAAGACTAACTCCTGGGGCTTAGACCAACCAGTGTCTTCTTTATACTGTTCCTTAGTTGGACAACTCTGTGAGGAGCATCTAAGGCCAGATTGTGTAATTAGAATGAGGAATGAGCCTGGTACATATAGTCCTAGGCCTGGCTTCTAAGGTGTGTGGGCAGTGACACTTTTGGGGTGGTCACTCCAAACCACCTCACCAGTCCGCCAATTGGCGCATCCACTGACCGCCAAGTGGCGCACTCTCCTCATGCATGGAGAAATGTCTAAGAAACTTCCCCTGTGCTAGAAGGTCAAAAAACCTCCTGCGCACATCAAGGCTCGATCGCAGGACCTGTTGTCCCTAAGTCCAACATGCTATCCGTTGCGCTACACTTCTGGTGTCTCGCTTGGACTTGCACCACGAACAAGGTTTGGGGGACTTACTCCAAGGGAGCAGTGCATGCCCAACCTGTCCATCAACCCATAGCAGTGGCCATGGGGCATAGAAGAACAACACACTTGACCCGTTTGGCAGAATGGTCGGATGATCAAAGAGTCGTTCGGTCAAGTTGGTTCGGACGGGGTCCTGAACCTTTTGCTTCTGAGACTCGGATTTCTCCGAGGGATAGGAGAGGTCAGGCTGGTTCTCACTTATTTCCAACATTCCCCCTGAACCAGGCTCATCAGGATCTTTTAGTCGCTTTGATCCTCATCGTCCGAGGAGAGAACTGGAGGAACCCCCGGTCTTCTTCTTGGAGGAGGAGGTCTTGGTGGTCAATGGGGTCTGGGAGCAGATGCTGGAATCTCGGATGGCACCAGTCCTATTGGCTGAGTGACTGGTATTGTGGGGTCGTTGAGTGGTCTTGGCCTTCCTCTTGAGCATTGTAGTCCAATGTCGCGGGTGATTCTCCTAATGGAGTACCCGTGCGATTGGATAATGCACTGGAGGTTTTGTCTGTGATGATGTAGAGGAGGGCTCGGACCTGATGCGTGACGTAGAAATAGTCTCCCAGTATGTTTGATCTGTGCGATACATGTAGGGGTTATCTTTGTTGGAGATCATAGACTCCGACAAGAGTTATTCCCACTTTCTCAATAAAGGTTCAGGTCCGAGACCGAACCACCTTGACTCAACGGCAGTCGGTCAGACTGACCGTTGAAGCCTAACATGTCAAGGCATCCCCTAATAATGTGACATGTGTCACTCGCGTCCGGCTAGCGGAAAGAAGCCATTGCTCTACGTTTTGTCCTGTTTTGCCCTTTTATGACCAAGAATGTTCATTCCCTCAAGTTAACCAGAACAATTCTGCCCATCCTGTTCCCCTTGATTCCACGGCTTCGCCACCGTGTCTTCGCTCTGCCCGTCCCTCACATTTTCTGCCTTCGCCAACTCTCAACGCTTCGCTCCGTCAGTCTCGCTCCTTCACTCAGCTTTCACGCTCCGCCAACCATCACTCTAACTTGTAGCATTTTCTCTCACATCCACCTGTCCACCTCTGCTACCTCGCGTCTCAGCCTCTATCAAGCTCCCGCGACTAACTCCTCGGACCGCTCTTGCCTACATCACTCTGCTGACGTACACTTGCATGTTCCGATGCTTGTGATTGCTTCTGCTGCCGCTGTTCTTGTTGCTGCATTCTTCTGACAATCTTGTCGTGGAAATTCTTGTTCATCATTCATGAGGGCAAGATAGGAGAATCCACGTAGAACGATGTTGGCGGTGGTTGACCCAAGGGCATCGAGCCACACTCCAAAGTTGGTGGTGGCATCCTCATTGAAGTAGAGGACTGGGAGTCCTTGTGCGAGAACTATGGTGGGCCACCATGCTGCATGGTTTGGGGGTTCTGCTGGTGCAAAGATAATTTTGATTGGCGTGGGAGGTGATCTTGATGCTACTGATGGACTGAGGAGGCTGATGGTTGAGTGAATGGTGCGACTGAGTTGTATTTGCGACGGAGTTGTATTCGGTCGTAGTCAGTGACGTATGCATCCTTTGGTTGGTCGCTGTGCACGCTAGCCATACCGTGCCACTGCTTGTTGAAGGTCTTTGTACTTCCTAGTTGATAACTAGCATTCCAAACCCATTGTTTTCCCCTCTGGCCATTTGTGACTCGTGTTATGCGTTTTCAACGTTGACCACATGAAGTGAAATTCTTTCGTCATGTTCAGTGACATATGCATACTTTGGTTGGTCACTGTGCATTGAAGCCACATTGTGCCACTACATATTGAAGGTATTTGTACTTGCTAGTAGATAACTAGTATTCACAAACCATTACCTTCCACCCTGACCATTTGTGACTCATGTTGTGAGTTGTCAAAGTTTACCACACTTAGTGACATTATTTGGTCATGGTCAGTTACATATGCCTACTTTGGTTGGTCATCGTACATGGTCTCCACACCGTGCCACAACGTATTGAAGCCCCTTGTGCTTGCTATGTGATTCGTGGTGTTCCCAAACCATTGTTTCCCCCTCTGACCATTTGTGACTCGTATTATGTGTTGTCAACGTGGACCACACACAGCGGATTTCTTTGGTCAAAGGCAGTACATATGCCTACTTTGGTCGGTCATTGTGCATGGTAGCCACACCGTGCTACTACCTACTGAAGGTCGTTGTACTTGGTAGTTGAAAACCGATATTCTCATAGCATTGTTTCCTCTCTTGACCGTTTGTGACCCGTGTTATGGCTGGTCAACGTTGACCGCCCATATTGAAATTCTCTGGTCATGATCAGTGACATATGCCTAGTTTGATTGCTTGATGTGCATATTAGCCACACCGTGCCACTACGTATTGAAGTTCTTTGTCCTTTCTAGCCAATACATAGGCTTCCTAATCCATTGTTTTCCCCTCTGACAATTTGTGACTCGTGTTATGTGTTTTCAACGTTGACCACATGAAGTAAAATTTGCTCGTCATGGTTAGTGACATATGCATACTTTGGTTGGTCACTGTGCATTGAAGCCACATTGTGCCACTACATATTGAACGTATTTGTACTTGGTAGTAGATAACTAGTATTCACAAACCATTACCTTCCACCCTGACAATTTGTGACTTGTGTTGTGAGTTGTCAAAGTTTACCACACGTAGTGACATTTTTTGGTCATTGTCAGTGACATATGCCTACTTTGGTTGGTCATCGTGCATGGTCTCCACACCGTGCCACAACGTATTGAAGCCCCTTGTGCTTGCTATGTGATACTTGATGTTCCCAAACCATTGTTTCCCCCTCTGACCATTTGTGACTCGTATTATGAGTTGTCAACGTTGACCACACACAGCGGATTTCTTTGGTCAAAGGAAGTACATATGCCTACTTTGGTCGGTCATTGTGCATGGTAGCCACACCGTGCTACTACTGGCTGAAGGTCGTTCTACTTGGTAGTTGAGAACCGATATTCTCATACCATTGTTTCCTCTCCTGACCATTTGTGACTCGTGATATGGTTGGTCAACGTTGACCACCCATATTGAAATCATGTGGTCATGATCAGTGACACATGCCTAGTTTGTTTGTTTTGTGTGCATATTAGTCACACCGTGCCACTACGTATTGAAGTTCTTTGTCCTTTCTAGCCAATACATAGGCTTACCAAACCATTGTCTCTCCCTCTGACCATTTGTAACTCGTGCTATGAGTTGTCAATGTGGACCACACATAGTGGAATTATTCGGTCGTAGTCAGTGACTTATGCATCCTTTGGTTGGTCACTGTGCACGCTAGCCATACCGTGCCACTGCTTGTTGAAAGTCTTTGTACTTCCTAGTTGATAACATGTGTTCCCAATCCATTGTTTTCCCCTCTGACCATTTGTGACTCGTGTTATGCGTTTTCAACGTTGACCGCATGAAGTGAAATTCTTTCGTCATGTTCAGTGACATGCATACTTTGGTTGGTCACTGTGCATTGAAGCCACATTGTGCCACTACATATTGAAGGTATTTGTACATGCTAGTAGATAACTAGTATTCACAAACCATTATCTTCCACCCTGATCATTTGTGACTCGTGTTGTGATTTTTCAACGTTTACCACCCTTAGTGACATTATTTTGTCATGGTCAGTGACATATGCCTACTTTGGTTGGTCATCGTGCATGGTCTCCACACCGTGCCACAACGTATTGAAGGCCCTTGTGCTTGCTATGTGATACTTGGTGTACCCAAACCATTGTTTCCCCCTCTGACCATTTGTGACTTGTATTATGAGTTGCCAACGTTGACCACACATAGCGGATTTCTTTTGTCAAAGGCAGTACATATGCCTACTTTGGTCGGTCGTTGTACATGGTAGCACCACCGGGCTACTACTGAATGAAGGTCATTGTACATGGTAGTTGAGAACCGATATTCCCATAGCCTTGTTTCCTGTCCTGACTGTTTGTGACTCGTGTTATGGTTGGTCAACGTTGACCACCCATATTGAAATTCCCTGGTCATGATCAGTGACATATGCCTAGTTTGGTTGTTTGGTGTGCATATAAGCCACACCGTGCCACTACGTATTGAATTTCTTTGTCCTTTCTAGTCAATACATAGGCTTCCCAAACCATTTTCTCTCCCTCTAACCATTTGTGACTCGTGTTATGAGTTGTCAATGTTGACCACACATAGGGGACTTATTCGGTCGTAGTCAGTGACGTATGCATCCTTTGGTTGGTCACTGTGCATGCTGGCGATACTGTGCCACTGCTTGTTGAAGGTCTTTTTACTTGCTAGTTGATAACTAGTGTTCCCAACCCATTGTTTTCCCCTCTGACCATTTGTGACTCGTGTTAAGCGTTTTCAACGTTGACCACATGAATTGAAATTCTTTCGTCATGGTCAGTGACATATGCATACTTTGTTTGGTCACTGTGCATTGAAGCCACATCGTGCTGCTACATATTGAAGGTGTTTGTACTTGCTAGTAGATAACTAGTATTCACAAACCATTACCTTCCACGCTGACCATTTGTGACTCGTGTTGTGAGTTGTCAACGTTTACCACACTTAGTGACATTATTTGGTCATGGTCAGTGACATATGCCTACTTTGGTTGGTCATCATGCATGGTCCCCACACCGTGCCACAACGTATTGAAGCCCCTTGTGCTTGCTATGTGATACGTGGTGTTCCCAAACCATTGTTTCCCCCTCTGACCATTTGTGACTCGTATTATGAGTTGTCAACGTGGACCACACACAGCGGATTTCTTTGGTCAAAGGCAGTAGATATGCCTACTTGGTCGGTCATTGTGCATGGTAGCCACACCGCGCTACTACTGACTGAAGGTCATTGTACTTGCTAGTTGCGAACGGATATTCTTATAGCATTGTTTCCTCTCCTGACTGTTTGTGACTCGTGTTATTGTTGGTCAACGTTGACCACCCATATTGAAATTCTCTGGTCATGATCTGTGACATATGCCTGGTTTGATTGCTTGGTGTGCATATTAGCCACACCGTGCCACTACGTATTGAAGTTCTTTGTCCTTTCTAGCCAATACATAGGCTTCCCAATCCATTGTTTTCCCCTCTGACCATTTGTGACACGTGTTATGTGTTTTCAATGTTGACCACATGAAGTGAAGTTTGTTCGTCATGGTTAGTGACATATGCATACTTTGGTTGGTCACTGTGCATTGAAGCCACATTGTGCCACTACATATTGAAGGTATTTGTACTTGCTAGTAGATAACTAGTATTCACAAACCATTACTTTCCACCCTGACCATTTGTGACTCGTATTGTGAGTTGTCAAAGTTTACCACACTTAGTGGCATTATTTGGTCATGGTCAACGACATATGCCTACTTTGGTTGGTCATCGTGCATGGTCTCCACACCGTACCACAACGTATTAAAAGCCCCTTGTGCTTGCTATGTGATACTTGGTGTTCCCAAACCATTGTTTCCCCCTCAGACCATTTGTGACTGGTATTATGAGTTGTCAATGTTGACCACACATAGCGGATTTATTTGGTCAAAGGCAGTACATATGCCTACTTTGGTCGGTCATTGTGCATGGTAGCCACACTGTGCTACTACTGACTGAAGGTCGTTGTATTTGGTAGTTGAGAACCGATACTCCCATAGCATTGTTTCCTGTCCTGACCGTTTGTGACTCGTGTTATGGTTGGTCAACGTTGACCACCCATATTGAAATTCTGTGGTCATGATCAGTGACATATGCCTAGTTTGGTTGTTTGGTGTGCATATTAGCCACACCGTGCTACTACGTATTGAATTTCTTTGTCCTTTCTAGTCAATACATATGCTTCCCAAACCATTTTCTCTCCTTCTGACCATTTGTGACTTGTGTTATGAGTTGTCAATATTGACCACACATAGTGGACTTATTCGGTCGTAGTCAGTGACGTATGCATCATTTGGTTGATCACTGTGCACGCTAGCCATACCGTGCCACTGCTTGTTGAAGGTCTGTGTACTTCCTAGTTGATAACCAGTGTTCCCAACCCTTTTTTTTCCCCTCTGACCATTTGTGACTCGTGTTATGCGTTTTCAACGTTGACCACATGAAGTGAAATTCTTTCGTCATGGTCAGTGACATATGCATACTTCGGATGGTCATTGTGCATTGAAGCCACATTGTGCCACTACATATTGAAGGTATTTGTAATTGCTATTAGACAACTAGTATTCACAAACCATTACCTTCCACCCTGACCATTTGTGACTCGTGTTGTGAGTTGTCAAAGTTTACCACACTTAGTGACATTATTTGGTCATGGTCAGTGACATATACCTACTTTGGTTGGTCATCGTGCATGGTCCCCACACCGTGCCACAACGTATTGAAGCCCCTTGTCCTTGCTATGTGATACGTTGTCTTCCCAAACCATTGTTTCCCCCTCTGACCATTTGTGACTCTTTTTTTGAGTTGTCAACGTGGACCACACACAGCGGATTTCTTTGGTCAAAGGCAGTAGATATGCCTACTTTGGTCGGTCATTATGCATGGTAGCCACACCGCGCTACTACTGACCGAAGGTCATTGTACTAGGTAGCTGAGAACCGATATTCTCATAGCATTGTTTCCTCTCCTGACCGTTTGTGACTCGTGTTATGGTTGGTCAACATTGACCACCCATATTGAAGTTATCTGGTCATGATCAGTGACATATGCCTAGTTTGATTGTTTGGTGTGCATATTAGCCACACCGTGCCACTACGTATTGAAGTTCTTTGTCCTTTCTAGCCACTACGTAGGCTTCCCAATCCATTGTTTTCCCCTATGACCATTTGTGACTCGTGTTATGTGTTTTCAACGTTGACCACGTAAAGTGAAATTTGTTCGTCATGGTTAGTGACATATGCATACTTTGGTTGGTCACTGTGCATTGAAGCCACATTGTGCCACTACATGTTGAAGGTATTTGTACTTGCTAGTAGATAACTAGTATTCACAACCCATTACCTTCCACACTGACCATTTGTGACTCGTGTTGTGAGTTGTCAAAGTTTACCACACTTAGTGACATTACTTGGTCATGGTCAGTGACATATGCCTACTTTGGTTGGTCATCGTGCATGGTCTCCACACTGTGCCACAACGTATTGAAGTCCCTTGTGCTTGCTATGTGATGCTTGGTGTTCCCTAACCATTCTTTCCCCCTCTGACCATTTGTGACTCGTATTATGAGTTGTCAACGTTGACCACACACAGCGGATTTCTTTGGTCAAAGGCAATACACATGCCTACTTTGGTCGGTCATTGTGCATGGTAGCCAAACCGTGCTACTACTGATTGAAGGTCGTTCTACTTGGTAGTTGAGAACCGATATTCCCATAGCATTGTTTCCTATCCTGACCGTTTGTGACTCATGTTATGGTTGGTCAACGTTGACCACCCCTATTGAAAGTCTGTGGTCATGATCAGTGACATATGCGTAGTTTGGTTGTTTGGTGTGCATATCAGCCACACCGTGCCACTACGTATTGAAGTTCTTTGTCCTTTCTAGTCAATACATAGGCTTCCCAAACCATTGTATCTCCCTCTGACCATTTGTGACTCGTGTTATGAGTTGTCAACATTGACCACACATAGTGGAATTATTCGGTCGTAGTCAGTGACTTATGCATCCTTTGGTTGGTCACTGTGCACGCTAGCCATACCGTGCCACTGCTTGTTGAAGGTCTTTGTACTTTCTAGTCGATAGCTAGTCTTCCCAATCCATTGTTCTCCCCTCTGACCATTTGTGACTCGTGTTATGCGTTTTCAACGTTGACCACATGAAGTGAAATTCTTTCGTCATGTTCAGTGACATATGCATACTTTGGTTGGTCACTGTGCATTGAACCCACATTGTGCCACTACATATTGAAGGTATTTGTACTTGCTAGTAGATAACTAGAATTCACAAAACATTACCTTCAACCCTGACCATTTGTGACTCGTGTTGTGAGTTGTCAAAGTTTACCACAATTGGTGACATTACTTGGTCATGGTCAGTGACATATGCCTACTTTGGTTGGTCATCGTGCATGGTCTCTACACCGTGCCATGATGTATGGAAGCCCCTTGTGCTTGCTATGTGATACTTGGTGTTCCCAAACCATTGTTTCCCCCTCTGACCATTTGTGACTCGTATTATGAGTTGTCAACGTTGACCACACACAGCGGATTTCTTTGGTCAAAGGCAATACATATGCCTACTTTGGTCGGTCATTGTACATGGTAGCCACACCGTGCTACTACTGAATGAAGGTCGTTGTACTTGGTAGTTGAGAACCAATATTCCCATAGCATTGTTTCCTGTCCTGACCGTTTGTGACTCGTGTTATGGTTGGTCAACGTTGACCACCCCTATTGAAATTATGTAGTCATGATCAGTGACATATGCCTAGTTTGGTTGTTTGGTGTGCATATTAGCCACACCGTGCCACTATGTATTGAATTTCTTTGTCCTTTCTAGGCAATACATAGGCTTCCCAAACCATTTTCTCTCCCTCTAATTATTTGTGACTCGTGTTATGAGTTGTCAATGTTGACCACACATAGTGGACATATTCGGTCGTAGTCAGTGACGTATGCATCCTTCGGTTGGTCACTGTGCACGCTAGCCATACCGTGCCACTGCTTGTTGAAGGTCTTTGTACTTCCTAGTTGACAATTAGTGTTCCCAACCCATTGTTTTCCCCTCTGACCATTTGTGACTCGTGTTATGCGTTTTCAACATTGACCACATGAAGTGAAATTCTTTCGTCATGGTTAGTGACATATGCATGCTTTGGGTGGTCATCGTGCATTGAAGCCACATTGTGCCACTACATATTGAAGGTATTTGTACTTTCTAGTAGAAAACTAGTATTCACAAACCATTACCTTCCACCCTTACCATTTGTGACTCGTGTTGTGAGTTGTCAAAGTTTACCACACTTAGTGACATTATTTGGTCATGGTCAGTGACATATGCCTACTTTGGTTGGTCATCGTGCATGGTCCCCACACCGTGGCACAACGTATTGAAGCCCCTTGTGCTTTCTATGTGATACGTGGTATTCCCAAACCATTGTTTCCCCCTTTGACCATTTGTGACTCGTATTATGAGTTGTCAACGTGGACCACACACAGCGGATTTCTTTGGTCAAAGGCAGTAAATATACCTACTTTGGTCGGGCATTGTGCATGGTAGCCTTATCGCGCTACTACTGACTGAAGGTCATTGTACTTGGTAGTTGAGAACCGATATTCTCATAGCATTGTTTCCTCTCCTGACCGTTTCTGACTCATGTTATGGTTGGTCAACGTTGACCACCCATATTTAAATTCTCTGGTCGTGATCAGTGACATATGCCTAGTTTGATTGTTTGGTGTGCATATTAGCCACACCGTGCCACTACGTATTGAAGTTCTTTGTCCTGTCTACCCAATACATAGGCTTCCCAATCCATTGTTTTCCCTTCTGAACATTTGTGACTCGTGTTATGTGTTTTCAACGTTGACCACGTGAAGTGAAATTTGTTCGTCATGGTTAGTGAAAAATGCATACTTTGGTTGGTCACTGTGCATTGAAGCCACATTGTGCCACTACATACTGAAGGTATTTGTACTTGCTAGTATATACCTAGTATTCACAAACCATTACCTTCCACCCTGACCATTTGTGACTCGTGTTGTGAGTTGTCAAAGTTTACCACACTTAGTGACATTATTTGGTCATGGTCAGTGACATATGCCTACTTTGGTTGGTCATCGTGCATGGTCTCTACACCGTGCCACAACGTATTGATGCCCCTTGTGCTTGCTATGTGATACTTGGTGTTCCCAAACCATTGTTTCCCCCTCTGACCATTCGTGACTCGTATTATGAATTGTCAACGTTGACCACACACAGCGGATTTCTTTGGTCAAAGGCAGTACATATGCCTACTTTGGTCGGTCATTGTACATGGTAGTCACACTGTGCTACTACTGAATGAATGTCGTTGTACTTGGTAGTTGAGAACCGATATTCCCATAGCATTGTTTCCTGTCCCGACCGTTTGTGACTCGTGTTATGGTTGGTCAATGTTGACCACCCATATTGAAATTATGCGGTCATGATCAGTGACATGTGCCTAGTCTGGTTGTTTGGTGTGCATATTAGCCACACCGTGCCACTACGTATTGAAGTTCTTTGTCCTTTCTAGTCAATACATAGGCTTCCCAAACCATTGTCTCTCCCTCTGACCATTTGTGACTCGTGCTATGAGTTGTCAATGTTGACCACACATAGTGGACTTATTCAGTCGTAGTCAAGTATGTATGCATCCTTTGGTTGGTCACTGTGCACGCTAGCCATACCGTGCCACTGCTTGTTGAAGGTCTTTGTACTTGCTAGTTGATAACTAGTGTTCCCAACCCAGTTTTTTCCCCTCTGACCATTTGTGACTCGTGTTATTTGTTTTCAACGTCGACCACATGAAGTGAAATTCTTTCGTCATGGTCAGTGACATATGCATACTTTGGGTGGTCACTGCGCATTGAAGCCACATTGTGCCACTACATATTGAAGGTATTTGTACTTGCTAGTAGATAACTAGTATTCACAAACCATTAGCTTCCACCCTGACCATTTGTGACTCGTGTTGTGAGTTGTCAACGTTTACCACACTTAGTGACATTACTTGGTCATGGTCAGTGACATATGCCTACTTTGGTTGGTCATCGTGCATGGTCTGCACACTGTGCTACAACTTACTGAAGCCCCTTGTGCTTACTTGGTGTTCCCAAACCATTGTTTCCCCCTCTGACCATTTGTGACTCGTATTATGAGTTGTTAACGTTGACCACACACCGCGGATTTCTTTGGTCAAAGGCAGTACATATGCCTACTTTGGTCGGTCATTGTGCATGGTAGCCACAGCGTTCTACTACTGACTGAAGGTCGTTGTACTTGGTAGTTGAGAACCGATATTCCCATAGCATTATTTCCTGTCCTGACCGTTCGTGACTCGTGTTATGGTTGGTCAACGTTGACCATCCATATTGAAATTCTGCGGTCATGATCAGTGACATATGCCTAGTTTGGTTGTTTGGTGTGCATATTAGCCACACCGTGCCACTACGTATTAAAGTTCTTTGTCCTTTCTAGTCAATACACAGGCTTCCCAAACCATTGTCTCTCCATCTGACCATTTGTGACTCGTGATATGAGTTGTCAATGTTGACCACACATAGTGGACTTATTCGGTCGTAGTCAATGACGTATGCATCCTTTGGTTGGTCACTGTGCACGCTAGCCATAATGTGCCACTGCTTGTTGAAGGTCTTTGTACTTCCTAGTTGATAACTAGTGTTCCCAATCAATTGTTTTCCCATCCGACAATTTGTGACTCGTATTATGCGTTTTCAACGTTGACCACATGAAGTGAAATTCTTTCGTTATGTTCAGTGACATATGCATACTTTGGTTGGTCACTGTGCATTGAAGCCACATTTTGCCACTACATATTGAAGGTATTTGTACTTTCTAGTAGATAACTAGTATTCACAAACCATTACCTTCCACCCTGACCATTTGTGACTCGTGTTGTGAGTTGTCAAAGTTTAGCACACTTAGTGACATTATTTGGTCATGGTCAGTGACATATGCCTACTATGGTTGGTCATCGTGCATGGTCTCTACACCGTGCCACGACTTATTGAAGCCCCTTGTGCTTGCTATGTGATACTTGGTGTTCCCAAACCATTGTTTCCCCCTCTGACCATTTGTGACTCGTATTATGAGCTCTTAAAGTTGACCACACACAGCGGATTTCTTTGGTCAAAGGCAGTACATATGCATACTTTAGTTGGTCATTGTACATGGTAGCCACACCGTGCTACTACTGAATGAAGGTCATTGTACTTGGTAGTTGAGAACCAATATTCCCATAGAATTGTTTCCTGTCCTGCCCGTTTGTGACTCGTGTTATTGTTGGTCAACGTTGACCACCCATATTGAAATTATGTGGTCATGATCAGTGACATATTCCTAGTTTTGTTGTTTTGTGTGCATGTTAGCCACACCGTGCCATTACGTATTGAAGTTCTTTGTCCTTTCTATTCAATACATAGGCTTCCCAAACCATTTTCTCTCCCTCTGACCATTTGTGACTCGTGTTATGAGTTGTCAATGTTGACCACACATAGTGGACTTATTCGGTCGTAGTCAGTGACGTATGCATCCTTTGGTTGGTCACTGTGCACGCTAGCCATACCGTGCCACTGCTGGTTGAAGGTCTTTGTACTTCCTAGTTTATAACTAGTGTTTCCAACCCATTGTTTTACCCTCTAACCATTTGTGACTCGTGTTATGCGTTTTCAACGTTGACCACATGAAGTGAAATTCTTTCGTCATGGTCAGTGACACATGCATACTTTGGGTGGTCACTGTGCATTGAAGCCACATTGTGCCACTACATATTGAAGGTATTTGTACTTTCTAGTAGATAACTAGTATTCACAAACAATTACCTTCCACCCTGACCATTTGTGACTCGTGTTGGGAGTTGTCAATGTTTACCACACTTAGTGACATTATTTGGTCATGGTCGGTGACATATGCCTACTTTGGTTGGTCATCGTGCATGGTCTCTACACTGTGCCACAACGCATTGAAGCCCTTGTGCTTGCTATGTGATACTTGGTGTTCCCAAACTATTGTTTCCCCCTCTGACGATTTGTGACTCGTGTTATGAGTTGTCAACGTGGACCACACACAGCGGATTTCATTGGTCAAAGGCAGTGAATATGCCTACTTTGGTCGGTCATTGTGCATGGTAGCCACACCGGGCTCCTACTGACTGAAGGCAATTGTACTTGGTAGGTGAGAACCAATATTCTCATAGCATTGATTCCTCTCCTGACCGTTTGTGACTCGTGTTATGGTTGATCAACGTGGACCACCCATATTGAAATTCTATGGTCATGATCAGTGATATATGCCTAGTTTGATTGTTTGGTGTGCATATTAGCCACACCGTGCCATTACGTATTGAAGTTCTTGTCCTTTCTAGCCAATACATAGGCTTCCCAATCCATTGTTTTCCCCTCTGACCATTTGTGACTCGTGTTATGCGTTGTCAACGTTGACCACATGAAGTGAAATTTGTTCGTCATGGTTAGTGACATATGCATACTTTGGTTGGTCACTGTGTATTGAAGCCACATTGTGCCACTACATATTGAAGGTATTTGTACTTGCTAGTAGATAACTGGTATTCACAAACCATTACCTTCCACCCTGACCATTTGTGACTCGTGTTGTGAGTTGTCAAAGTCTACCACACTTTGTGACATTATTTGGTCATGGTCAGTGACATATGCCTACTTTGGTTGGTCATCGTGCATGGTCTCCACACCGTGCCACAACGTATTGAAGCCCCTTGTGCTTACTATGTGATACTTGGTGTTCCCAAACCATTTTTTCCCCCTCTGACCATTTGTGACTCGTATTATGAGTTGTCAATGTTGACCACACACAACGGATTGTTTTGGTCAAAGGCAGTACATATGCCTACTTTGGTCGGTCATTGTGCATGGTAGCCACACCGTGCTACTTTTGACTGAAGGTCGTTGTACTTGGTAGTTGAGAACTGATATTCCCATAGCATTGTTTCCTATCCTGACCGTTTGTGACTCGTGTTATGGTTGGTCAACGTTGACCACCCATATTGAAATTCTGTGGTCATGATCAGTGACATATGCCTAGTTTGGTTGTTTGGTGTGCATATTAGCCACACCGTTCCACTACGTATTGAAGTTCTTAGTCCTTTATAGTCAATACATAGGCTTCCCAAACCATTGTCTCTCCCTCTGACCATTTGTGACTCGTGTTATGAGTTGTCAATGTTGACCACACGTAGTGGACTTATTCGATCGTAGTCAGTGACGTATGCATCCTTTGGTTGGTCACTGTGCACGCTAGCCATATTGTGCCACTTCTTGTTGAAGGTCTTTGTACTTCCTAGTTGATAACTAGTATTCCCAATCCATTGTTTTCCCCTATGACCATTTGTGACTCGTGTTATGCGTTTTCAACGTTGACCACATGAAGTGAAATTCTTTCGTCATGTTCAGTGATATATGCATTCTTTGGTTGGTCACAGTGCATTGGAGCCACATTGTGCCACCACATATTGAAGGTATTTGTACTTTCTAGTAGATAACTAGTATTCACAAACCATTACCTTCCACCCTGACCATTTGTGACTCGTGTTGTGAGTTGTCAAAGTTTACCACACTCAGTGACATTATTTGGTCAAGGTCAGTGACATATGCCTACTTTGGTTGGTCATCGTGCATGGTCTCCACACCGTGCCACAGCTTATTGAAGCCCCTTGTGCTTGCTATTTCATTATTGGTGTTCCCAAACCATTGTTTCCCCCTCTGACCATTTGTGACTCGTATTAGGAGTTGTCGACGTTGACCACACACAGCGGATTTCTTTGGTCAAAGGCAGTACATATGCCTACTTTGGTCGGTCATTGTGCATGGTAGCCACACCGTGCTACTACTGACTGAAGGTCGTTGTACTTGGTAGTTGAGAACCGATATTCCCATAGCATTGTTTCCTGTCCTGACCGTTTGTGACTCGTGTTATGGTTGGTCAGCGTTGACCACCCATATTGAAATTCTAAGGTCATGATCAGTGACATATGCCTAGTTTTGTTGTTTGGTGTGCATATTAGCCACACCGTGCCACTACGTATTGAAGTTCTTTGTCCTTTCTAGTCAATATATAGGCTTCCCAAACCATTGTCTTTCCCTCTGACCATTTTTGACTCGTGTTATGAGTTGTCAATGTTAACCACACATAGTGGACTTATTCGGTCGTAGTCAATGACGTATGCATCCTTTGGTTGGTCGCTGTGCACGCTAGCCATACCGTGTCACTGCTTGTTGAAGGTCTTTGTACTTCCTAGTTGATAACTAGTGTTCCCAATCCATTGTTTTCCCCTCTGACCATTTGTGACTCGTGTTATGCGTTTTCAACGTTGACCACATGAAGTGAAATTCTTTCGTCATCTTCAGAACATATGCATACTTTGGTTGGTCACTGTGCATTGAAGCCACATTGTGCCACTACATATTGAAGGTATTTGTACTTGCTAGTAGATAACTAGTATTCACAAACCATTACCTTCCACCCTGACCATTTGTGACTCATGTTGTGAGTTGTCAAAGTTTACCACACTTAGTGACATTATTTGGTCATGGTCAGTGACATATGCCTACTTTGGTTGGTCATCGTGCATGGTCCCCACACCGTGCCACAACGTATTGAAGCCCCTTGTGCTTGCTATGTGATACCTGGTGTTCCCAAATCATTGTTTCCCCCTCTGACCATTTGTGACTTGTATTATGAGTTGTCAACATGAACCACACACAGCGGATTTCTTTGGTCAAAGGCAGTAAACATGCCTACTTTGGTCGGTCATTGTGCATAGTAGCCACACCGCGCTACAACTGACTGAAGGTCATTGTACTTGGTAGTTGAGAACCGATATTCTCAAAGCATTGTTTCCTCTCACGACCGTTTGTGATTCGTGTTATGGTTGGTCAACGTTGACCACCCATATTGAAATTCTCTGGTCATGATCAGTGACATATGCCTAGTTTGATTGTTTGGTGTGCATCTTAGCCACACCGTGCCACTACGTATTGAAGTTCTTCGTCCTTTCTAGCCAATACATAGGCTTCCCAAACCACTGTTTTTTCCTCTGACCATTTGTGACTCGTGTTATGCGTTTTCAACGTTGACCATATGAAGTGAAATTCTTTTGTCATGTTCAGCAAAATATGCATACTTTGGTTGGTCACAGTGCATTGGAGCCACATTGTACCACCACATATTGAAGGTATTTGTACTTTCTAGTAGATAACTAGTATTTACAAACCATTACTTTCCACCCTGACCATTTGTGACTCGTGTTGTGAGTTGTCAAAGTTTACCACACTCAGTAACATTATTTGGTCATGGTCAGTGACATATGCCTACTTTGGTTGGTCATCGTGCATGGTCTATGTCATTATTGGTGTTCCCAAACCAGTGTTTCCCCCTCTGACCATTTGTGACTCGTATTAGGAGTTGTCAACGTTGACCACACACAGCGGATTTCTTCGGTCAAAGGCAGTACATATGCCTACTTTGGTCGGTCATTGTGCATGGTAGCCACACCGTGCTACTACTGACTGAAGGTCGTTGTACTTGGTAGTTGAGAACTGATATTCCCATAGCATTGTTTCCTGTCCTGACCGTTTGTGACTCGTGTTATGGTTGGTCAGCGTTGACCACCCATATTGAAATTCCGTGGTCATGATCAGTGACATATGCCTAGTTTGGTTGTTTGGTGTGCATATTAGCCACACCGTGCCACTACGTATTGAAGTTCTTTGTCCTTTCTAGTCAATACATAGGCTTCCCAAACCATTGTCTCTCCCTCTGACCATTTGTGACTCGTGTTATGCGTTTTCAACGTTGACCACATGAAGTGAAATTCTTTCGTCATGTTCAATGACATATGCATACTTTGGTTGGTCACTGTGCATTGAAGCCACATTGTGCCACTACATATTGAAGGTATTTGTACTTGCTAGTAGATAACTAGTATTCACAAACCATTACCTTCCACCCTGACCATTTGTGACTCGTGTTGTGAGTTGTCAAAGTTTACCACACTTAGTGACATTATTTGGTCATGGTCAGTGAAATATGCCTACTTTGGTTGGTCATCGTGCATGGTCCCCACACCGTGCCGCAACATATTGAAGCCCCTTGTGCTTGCTATGTGATACCTGGTGTTCCCAAACCATTGTTTCCCCCTCTGACCATTTGTGACTTGTATTATGAGTTGTCAACGTGGACCACACACAGCATATTTCTTCGGTCAAAGGCAGTTAATATGCCTTCTTTGGTCGGTCATTGTGCATGGTAGCCACACTGCGCTACTACTGACTGAAGGTCATTGTACTTGGTAGTTGAGAACCGATATTCTCATAGCATTGTTTCCTCTCCTGATCGTTTGTGACTCGTGTTATGGTTGGTCAACGTTGACCACCCATATTGAAAGTCTCTGGTCATGATCAGTGACATATGCCTAGTTTGATTGTTTGGTGTGCATGTTAGCCACACCGTGCCACTACGTATTGAAGTTCTTTGTCCTTTCTAGCCAATACATAGGCTTCCCAATCCATTGTTTTCCCCTCTGACCATTTGTGACTCGTGTTATGCGTTTTCAATGTTGACCACATGAAGTGAAATTCGTTCGTCATGGTTAGTGACATATGCATACTTTGGTTGGTCACTGTGAATTGAAGCCACATTGTGCCACTACATATTGAAGGTATTTGTACTTGCTAGCAGATAACTAGTATGCACAAACCATTACCTTCCACCCTGACCATTTGTGAGTTGTCAAAGTTTACCACACTTAGTGACATTGCCTGGTCATGGTCGATGACATATGCCTACTTTGGTTGGTCATCGTGCATGGTCTCCACACCGTGCCACAACGAATTGAAGCCCCTTGTGCTTTCTATGTGATACTTGGTGTTCCCAAACCATTGTTTCCCCCTCTGACCATTTGTGACTCGTATCGTGAGTTGTCAACGTTGACCACACACAGCGGATTTCTTTGGTCAAAAAGAGTACATATGCCTACTTTGGTCCGTCATTGTGCATGGTAGCCACAGCATGCTACTACTGACTTAAGGTCGTTGTACTTGGTAGTTGAGAACCAATATTCCCATAGCATTGTTTCCTGTCCTGACCGTTTGTGACTCGTTTTATGGTTGGTCAACGTTGACCACCCATATTGAAATTCTGTGGTCATGATCAGTGACATATGCCTATTTTGGTTGTTTGGTGTGCATATTAGCCACACCATGCCACTACGTATTGAAGTTTTTTGTCCTTTCTAGTCAATACATAGTCTCCCCAAACCATTTTCTCTCCCTCTGACCATTTGTGAATCGTGTTATGAGTTGTCAATATTGACCACACATAGTGGACTGATTCGGTCGTAGTCAGTGACGTATGCATCCTTTGGTTGGTCACTGTGCACGCTAGCCATACCGTGCAACTGCTTGTTGAAGGTCTTTGTACTTCCTCGTTGATAAATAGTGTTCCCAATCCATTGTTTTCCCCTCTGACCATTTGTGACTCGTGTTATGCGTTTTTAATGTTGACCACATGAAGTGAAATTCTTTCGTAATGGTGAGTGACATATGCATACTTTGGGTGGTCACTGTGCATTGAAGCCACATTGTGCCACTACACATTGAAGGTATTTGTACTTGCTAGAAGATAACTAGTATTCACATACCATTACCTTCCACCCTGACCATTTGTGACTCGTGTTGTGAGTTGTCAAAGTTTACCACACTTAGTGACATTACTTGGTCATGGTCAGTGACATATGCCTACTTTGGTTGGTCATCGTGCATGGTCTCCACACCGTTCCACAACGTATTGAAGCCCCTTGTGCTTGCTATGTGATACGTGGTGTTCCCAAACGATTGTTTCCCCCTCTGACCATTTGTGACTCGTATTATGAGTTGTCAACGTGGACCACACACAGCGGATTTCTTTTGTCAAATGCAGTAAATATGCCTACTTTGGTCGGTCATTGTGCATGGTAGCCACACCGCGCTATTGCTGACTGAAGGTCATTGTACTTGGTAGTTGAGAGCCGATATTCTCAAAGCATTGTTTCCTCTCGTGACCGTTTGTGACTCGTGTTATGGTTGGTCAGCGTTGACCACCCATATTGAAATTCTCTGGTCATGATCAGTGACATATGCCTAGTTTGATTGTTTGGTGTGCATATTAGCCACACCGTGTCACTACGTATTGAAGTTCTTTGTCCTTTCTAGCCAATACATAGGCTTCCCAATCCATTGTCTCTCCCTCTGACCATTTGTGACTCGTGTTATGCGTTTTCAACGTTGACCACATGAAGTGAAATTTGTTCGTCATGGTTAGTGACATATGCATACTTTGGCTGGTCACTGTGCATTGAAGCCACATTGAGCCACTACATATTGAAGGTATTTGTACTTGCTAGTAGATAACTAGTATTCACAAACCATTACCTTCCACCCTGACCATTTGTGACTCGTGTTGTGAGTTGTCAAAGTTTACCACACTTAGTGACATTACTTGGTCATGGTCAGTGACATATGCCTACTTTGGTTGGTCATCGTGCATGGTCTCTACACCGTGCCACAACGTATTGAAGCCCCTTGTGCTTGCTATGTGATACTTGGTGTTCCGGAACCATTGTTTCCCCCTCTGACCATTTGTGACTCGTATTATGAGTTGTCAACTTTGACCACACACAGCGGATTTCTTTGGTCAAAGGCATTACATATGCCTACTTTGGTCGGTCATTGTGCATGGTAGCCACACCGTGCTACTACTGACTGAAGGTTGTACTTGGTAGTTGAGAACCGATATTCCCATAGCATTGTTTCCTGTCCTGCCCGTTTGTGACTCGTGTTATGCTTGGTCAACGTTGACCACCCATATTGAAATTCTGTGGTCATGATCAGTGACATATGCCTAGTTTGGTTGTTTGGTGTGCATATTAGCCACACCGTGCCACTACGTATTGAAGTTCTTTGTCCTTTCTAGTCAATACATAGGCTTCCCAAACCATTTTCTCTCCCTCTGACCATTTGTGACTCGTGTTATGAGTTGTCAATGTTGACCACACATAGTGGACTTATTCGGTCGTAGTCGGTGACGTATGCATGCTTTCGTTGGTCACAGTGCACGCTAGCCATACCTTGCCACTGCTTGTTGATGGTCTTTGTACTTGCTAGTTGATAACTAGTGTTCCCAACCCATTGTTTTCCCCTCTGACCATTAGTGACTCGTGTTAGGCGTTTTCAACGTTGACCACATGAAGTGAAATTCTTTCGTCCTGGTCACTAACATATGCATACTTTGGGTGGTCACTCTGCATTGAAGCCACGTTGTGCCACTACATATTGAAGGTGTTTGTACTTGCTAGTAGATAACTAGTATTCACAAACCATTACCTTCCACCCTGACCATTTGTGACTCGTGTTGTGATTTGTCAAAGTTTACCACACTTAGTGACATTATTTGGTCATGGTCAGTGACATATGCCTACTTTGGTTGGTCATCGTGCATGGTCCCCACACCGTGCCACAACGTATTGAAGCCCCTTGTGGCTGCTATGTGATACGTGGTATTCCCAAACCATTGTTTCCCCCTCGGACCATTTGTGACTCGTATTATGAGTTGTCAACGTTGACCACACACAGCGGATTTCTTTGGTCAAAGGCAGTACATATGCCTACTTTGGTCGGTCATTGTACATGGTAGCCACACCGTGCTACTACTGACTGAAGGTCGTTGTACTTGGTAGTTGAGAACCGATATTCCCATAGCATTGTTTCCTGTCCTGACAGTTTGTGACTCGTGTTATGGTTGGTCAACGTTGACCACCCATATTGAAATTCTGTGGTCATGATCAGTGACATATGCATACTTTGGTTGTTTGGTGTGCATATTAGCCACACTGTGCCACTACGTATTGAAGTTCTTTGTCCTTTCTAGTCAATACATGGGCTTCCCAAACCATTGTATCTCCCTCTGACCATTTGTGACTCGTGTTATGAGTTGTCAATGTTGACCACACATAGTGGACTTTTTCGGTCGTAGTCTGTGACGTATGCATCCTTTGGTTGGTCACTGTGCACGCTGGCCATACCGTGCCACTGCTTGTTGAAGGTCTTTGTACTTGCTAGTTGATAACTAGTGTCCCCAATCCATTTTTTTCCCCTCTGACCATTTGTGACTCGTGTTATTTGTTTTCAACATTGACCACATACGTGAAATTTGTTCGTCATGCTTAGTCACATATGCATACTTTTGTTGGTCACTGTGCATTGAGGCCACATGGTGCCACTACATATTGAAGGTATTTGTACTTACTAGTAGATACCTAGTATTCACAAACCATTACCTTCCACCCTGACCGTTTGTGACTCGTGTTGTGAGTTGTCAAAGTTTACCACACTTAGTGACATTATTTGGTCATGGTCAGTGACATATGCCTACTTTGGTCGGTCATTGTGCATGGTAGCCACACCGTGCTACTACTGACTGAAGGTCGTTGTACTTGGTAGTTGAAAACCGATATTCCCATAGCATTGTTTCCTGTCCTGCCCGTTTGTGACTCGTGTTATGGTTGGTCAACGTTGACCACCCATATTGAAATTCTGTGGTCATGATCAGTGACATATGCCTAGTTTGGTTGTTTGGTGTGCATATTAGCCACACCGTGCCACTACGTATTGAAGTTCTTTGTCCTTTCTAGTCAATACATGGGCTTCCCAAACCATTGTATCTCCCTCTGACCATTTGTGACTCGTGTTATGAGTTGTCAATGTTGACCACACATAGTGGACTTTTTCGGTCGTAGTCTGTGACGTATGCATCCTTTGGTTGGTCACTGTGCACGCTGGCCATACCGTGCCACTGCTTGTTGAAGGTCTTTGTACTTGCTAGTTGATAACTAGTGTTCCCAATCCATTTTTTTCCCCTCTGACCATTTGTGACTCGTGTTATTCGTTTTCAACATTGACCACATACGTGAAATTTGTTCGTCATGCTTAGTCACATATGCATACTTTTGTTGGTCACTGTGCATTGAGGCCACATGGTGCCACTACATATTGAAGGTATTTGTACTTACTAGTAGATAACTAGTATTCACAAACCATTACCTTCCACCCTGACCGTTTGTGACTCGTGTTGTGAGTTGTCAAAGTTTACCACACTTAATGACATTACTTGGTTATGGTCAGTGACATATGCCTACTTTGGTTGGTCATCGTGCATGGTCTCCACACCGTGCCACAACGTATTAAATCCCCTTGTGCTTGCTATGTGATACTTGGTGTTCCCAAACCATTGTTTCCCCCTTTGACCATTTGTGAATCGTATTATGAGTTGTCAACGTTCACCACACACAGCGGATTTCTTTGGTCAAAGGCAGTACATATGCCTACTTTGGTCGGTCACTGTGCATGGTAGCCTCACCGTGCTACTACTGACTGAAGGTCGTTGTACTTGGTATTTGAGAACCGATATTCCCATAGCATTGTTTCCTGTCCCGCCCGTTTGTGACTCGTGTTATGGTTGGTCAACGTTGACCATCCATATTGAAATTCTGTGGTCATGATCAGTGACATATGCCTAGTTTGGTTGTTTGGTGTGCATATTAGCCACACCGTGCCACTACGTATTGAAGTTCTTTGTCCTTTCTAGTCAATACATAGGCTTCCCAAACCATTGTCCCCCCGTCTGACCATTTGTGACTCGTGTTGTGAGTTGTCAA
>SZWC01006245.1:120487-142568 GCA_023375785.1 Penium margaritaceum
CCCCTCTGACCATTTGTGACTCGTATTATGAGTTGTCAACGTTGACCACACACAGCGGATTTCTTTGGTCAAAGGCAGTACATATGCCTACTTTGGTCGGTCATTGTACATGGTAGCCACACCGTGCTACTACTGAATGAATGTCGTTGTACTGTTTAGCTGAGAACCGATATTCCCATAGCATTTTTTCCTGTCCTGACCGTTTGTGACTCGTGTTATGGTTGGTCAACGTTGACCACCCATATTGGAATTCTGTGGTCATGATCAGTGACATATGCCTAGTTTGGTTGTTTGGTGTGCATGTTAGCCACACCGTGCCACTACGTATTGAAGTTTTTTGTCCTTTCTAGTCAATAAATAGGCTTCCCAAACCATTGTCCCTCCGTCTGACCATTTGTGACTCGTGTTATGACTTGTCAATGTTGACCACACATAGTGGTCTTATGCGGTCCTAGTCAGTGACGTATGCATCCTTTGGTTGGTCACTGTGCACGCTAGCCATACCGTGCCACTACTTGTTGAAGGTCTTTGTACTTCCTACTTGATAACTAGTGTTCCCAACCCATTGTTTTCCCCTCTGACCATTTGTGACTCGTGTTATGCGTTTTCAACATTGACCACATGAAGTGAAATTCTTTTGTCATGTTTAGTGAGATATGCATACTTTGGTTGGTCAATGTGCATTGAACCCACATTGTGCCACTACATATTGAAGGTATTTGTACTTGCTAGTAGATAACTAGTATTCACAAACCATTACCTTCCACCCTGACCATTTGTGACTCGTGTTGTGAGTTGTCAAAGTTTACCACACTTGATGACATTAATTGGTCATGGTCAGTGACATATGCCTAGTTTGGTTGGTCATCGTGCATGGTCTCCACACCGTGTCACAACGTATTGAAGCCCCTTGTGCTTGCAATGTGATACTTGCTGTTCCCAAACCATTGTTTTCCCCTCTGACCATTTGTGACTCGTATTATGAGTTGTCAACGTTGACCACACACAGCGGATTTCTTTGATCAAAGGCAGTACATATTCCTACTTTGGTCGGTCATTGTACATGGTAGCCACACCGTGCTACTACTGAATGAAGGTCGTTGTACTTGGTAATTGAGACCCGATATTCTCATAGCATTGTTTCTTGTCCTGACCGTTTGTGCCTCGTGTTATGGTTGGTCAACGTTGACCACCCATATTGAAACTATGTGGTCATGATCAGTGACATATGCCTAGTTTGGTTGTTTGGTGTGCATGTTAGCCACACCATGCCACTACGTATTGAAGTTATTTGTCCTTTCTAGTCAATACATAGGCTTCTTAAACCATTTTCTCTCCCTCTGACCATTTGTGACTTGTGTCATGAGTTGTCAATGTTGACCACACATAGTGGACTTATTCGGTCGTAGTCAGTGAGGTATGCATCCTTTGGTTGGTCATTGTGCACGCTAGCCATACCGTGCCACTGCTTGTTGAAGGTCTTTGTAGTTCCTACTTGATAACTAGTGTTCTCAACCCATTGTTTTCCCCTCTGACCATTTGTGACTCGTGTTATGCGTTTTCAGCGTTGACCACATGAAGTAAAATTCTTTCGTCATGGTCAGTGCCATATGCATACTTTGGTTGGTCACTGTGCATTGAAGCCACATTGTGCCACTACATATTGAAGGTATTTGTACTTGCTAGTAGATAACTAGTATTCACAAACCATTACCTTCCACCCTGGCCTTTTGTGACTCATGTTGTGACTTGTCAAAGTTTACCACACTTAGTGACATTACTTGGTCATGGTCAGTGACATATGCCTACGTTGGTTGGTCATCGTGCATGGTCTCCACACCATGCCACAACGTATTGAAGCCCCTTGTGCTTGCTATGTGATACTTGGTGTTCCCAAACCATTGTTTCTCCCTCTGACAATTTGTGACTCGTATTATGAGTTGTCAACGTTGACCACACACAGCGGATTTCTTTGGTCAAAGGCAGTACATATGCTTAGTTTGGTCGGGCATTGTGCATGGTAGCCACACCGTGCTACCACTGACTTAAGGTCGTTGTACTTGGTAGTTGAGAACCGATATTCCCATAGCATTGTTTCCTGTCCTGACCGTTTGTGACTCGTGTTATGGTTGGTCAACGTTGACCACCCATATTGAAATTCTGTGGTTATGATCAGTGACATATGCCTAGTTTGGTTGTTTGGTGTGCATGTTAGCCACACCGTGCCACTACGTATTGAAGTTCTTTGTCCTTTCTAGTCAATACATAGGCTTCCCAAACCATTGTCCCTCCGTCTGACCATTTGTGACTCGTGTTGTGAGTTGTCAATGTTGACCACACATAGTGGTCTTATTCGGTCGTAGTCAGTGACATATGTTTCCTTTGGTTGGTCACTGTGCACGCTAGCCATACCGTGCCACTACTTGTTGAAGGTCTTTGTACTTCCTAGTTGATAACTAGTGTTCCCAACACATTGTTTTCCCCTCTGACCATTAGTGACTCGTGTTATGCATTTTCAACATTGACCACATGAAGTGAAATTCTTTCGTCATGTTTAGTGAGATATGCATACTTTGGTTGGTCACTGTGAATTGAAGCCACATTGTGCCACTACATATTGAAGGTATTTGTACTTGCTAGTAGATAACTAGTATTCACAAACCATTACCTTCCACCCTGACCATTTGTGACTCGTGTTGAGAGTTGTCAAAGTTTATCACACTTGATGACATTAATTGGTCATGGTCAGTGACATATGCCTACTTTGGTTGGTCATCGTGCATGGTCTCCACACCGTGTCACAACGTATTGAAGCCCCTTGTGCTTGCTATGTGATACTTGGTGTTCCCAAACCATTGTTTCCCCCTCTGACCATTTGTGACTCGNATTATGAGTTGTCAACGTTGACCACACACAGCGGATTTCTTTGGTCAAAGGCAGTACATATGCCTACTTTGGTCGGTCATTGTGCATGGTAGCCACACCGTGCTACTACTGACTGAACGTCGTTGTACTTGGTAGTTGAGAACCGATATTCTCATAGCATTGTTTCCTCTCCTGACCGTTTGTGACTCGTGTTATGTTTGGTCAACGTTGACCACCCATATTGAAATTCTCTGGTCATGATCAGTGACATATGCCTAGTTTGATTGTTTGGTGTGCATAATAGCCACATCGTGCCACTACGTATTGAAGTTCTTTGTCCTTTCTAGCCAATAAATAGGCTTCCCATTCCATTGTTTTACCTTCTGACCATTTGTAACTCGTGTTATGCATTTTCAATGTTGACCACATGAAGTGAAATTTGTTTGTCATGGTTAGTGACATATGCATAATTTGGTTGGTCAATGTGCATTGAAGCCACATTTTGCCACTACATGTTGAAGATATTTGTACTTGCTAGTAGATACCTAGTATTCACAAACCATTACCTTCCACCTTGACCATTTGTGACTCGTGTTGTGAGTTGTCGAAGTTTACCACACTTAGTGACATTTTTTGGTCATGGTCAGTGACATATGCCTCCATTGGTTGGTCATCGTGCATGGTCTCCACACTTTGCCACAACGTATTGAAGCCCCTTGTGCTTGCTATGTGATACTTGATGTTCCCAAACCATTGTTTCCCCCTCTGACCATTTGTGACTCGTATTATGAGTTGTCAACGTTGACCACACAGCAGATTTCTTTGGTCAAAGGCAGTACATATACCTACTTTGGTCGGTCATTGTGCATGGTAGCCACACCGTGCTACTACTGACTGAACGTCGTTGTATTTGGTAGTTGAGAACCGATATTCCCATAGCATTTTTTCCTGTCCTGACCGTTTGTGACTCGTGTTATGGTTGGTCAACGTTGACCATCAATATTGAAATTCTCTGGACATGATCAGTGACATATGCCTAGTTTTGTTTTTTGGCCACATTAGCCACACCGTGCCACTACGTATTGAAGTTCTTTGTCCTTTCTAGTCAATACATAGGCTTCCCAAACCATTTTCTCTCCCTTTGACCATTTGTGACTCGTGTTATGAGTTGTCAATGTTGACCACACATAGTGGACTTATTCGGTCGTAGTCAGTGACGTATGCATCCTTTGGTTGGTCACTGTGCACGCTAGCCATACCGTGCCACTGCTTGTTGAAAGTCTTTGTACTTCCTAGTTGATAATCAGTGTTCTCAACCCATTGTTTTCCCCTCAGACCATTTGTGACTCGTGTTATGCGTTTTCAACGTTGACCACATGAAGTGAAATTCTTTCGTCATCCTCAGTGACATATGCATACTTTGGTTTGTCACTGTGCATTGAAGCCACATTCTGCCACTACATATTGAAGGTATTTGTACTTGCTAGTAGATAACTAGTAGTCACAAACCATTACCTTCCACCCTGATCATTTGTGACTCGGGTTGTGTGTTGTGAAAGTTTACCACACTTAGTGACGTTATTTGGTCATGGTCATTGACATATGCCTACTTTGGTTGGTCATCGTGCATGGTCTCCACACTGTGCCACAACGTATCGAAGCCCCTTGTGCTTGCTATGTGATACTTGGTGTTCCCAGACCATTAATTCCCCCTCTGAGCATTTGTGACACGTATTATGAGTTGTCAACGTTGACCACACACAGCGGATTTCTTGGGTCAAAGGCAGTACATATGCCTACTTTGGTTGGTCATTGTACATGGTAGCCACACCGTGCTAATACTGACTGAAGGTCGTTGTACTTGGTAGTTGAGAACCAATATTCCCATAGCATTGTTTTCTGTTCTGACCGTATGTGACTCGTGTTATGGTTGGTCACCGTTGACCACCCATAGTGAAATTTTCTGGTCATGATCAGTGACATATGCCTAGTTTGGTTGTTTGGTGTGCATATTAGCCACACCGTTCCACTGCTTGTTGAAGGTCTTTGTACTTCCTAGTTGATAACTAGTGTTCCCAACCCATTGTTTTCCCCTCTGACTATTTGTGACTCGTGTTATGCGTTTTCAACGTTTACCACATGAAGTGAATTTATTTTGTCATGGTCAGTGACATATGCATACTTTCGGTGGTCACTGTGCATTGAAGCCACATTGTGCCACTACATGTTGAAGGTATTTGTACTTGATAGTAGATAACTAGTATTCACAAACCATTACCTTCCACCCTGACCATTTGTGACTCGTGTTGTGAGTTGTCAAAGTTTACCACACTTAGTGACATCATTTGGGCATGGTCAGTGACATATGCCTACTTTGGTTGGTCATCGTGCATGGTCTCCACACCGTGCCACAATGTATTGAAGCCCCTTGTGCTTGCTATGTTATACCTGGTGTTCCCAAACCATTGTTTCCCCCTCAGACCATTTGTGACTCGTATTATGAGTTGTCAACGTGGACCACACATGTGGATTTCTTTGGTCAAAGACAGTACATATGCCTAACTTGGTCGGTCATTGTGCATGGTAGCCACACAGCGCTACTACTGACTGAAGGTCGTTGTACTTGGTAGTTGAGAACCGATACTCTCATAGCATTGCGTCCTCTTCTGACCGTTTGTGACTCGTGTTATGGTTGGTCAACGTTGACCACCCATATTGAAATTCTCTGATCATGATCAGTGATATATGCCTAGTTTTATTGTTTGGTGTGCATATTAGCCACACCGTACCACTACGTATTGAAGTTCTTTGTCCTTTCTAGCCAATACATAGGCTTCCCAATCCATTGTTCTCCCCTCTGACCATTTGTGACTTGTGTTATGTGTTTTCAGCGCATAACAGGAGTCACAAATTTTGTTCGTCATGGTTAGTTACATATTCATGCTTTGGTTGGTCACTGTGCATTGAAGCCACATGGTTCCACTACATATTGAAGGTATTTGTACTTTCTAGTAGATAACTAGTATTCACAAACCATTACCTTCCACCCTGACCATTTGTGACTCCTGTTGTGAGTTGTCAAAGTTTACAACACTTAGTGACATTATTTGGTCATGGTCAGTGACATATGCCCACTTTGGCTGGTCATCGTGCATGGTCTCCACACTGTGCCACAACGTATTGAAGCCCCTTGTGCATGCTATGTGATACTTGATGTTCCCAAACCATTGTTTTCCCCTCCGACCATATGTGACTCGTATTATGAGTTGTCAACGTTGACCACACACAACGGATTTCTTTGGTCAAAGGCAGTAAATATGCCTACTTTGGTCGGTCATTGTGCATGGTAGCCACACCGTGCTACTACTGACTGAAGGTTGTTGTACTTGGTATTTGAGAACGGATATTCCCATAGCATTTTTTCCTATCCTAACCGTTTTTGACTCGTGTTATGGTTGGTCAACGTTGACCACCCATATTGAAATTCTCTGGTCATGATCAGTGATATATGCCTAGTTTGGTTGTTTGGTATGCATATTAGCCACACCATGCCACTACGTATTGAAGATCTTTGTCCTTTCTAGTCAATACATAGGCTTCCCAAACCATTGTCCTTCCCTCTGACCATTTGTGACTCGTGTTATGAGTTGTCAATGTTGACAGCACATAATGGACTTATTCGGTCGTAGTCAGTGACGTATGCATCCTTTGGTTGGTCACCGTCCACGCTAGATATACCGTGCCACTGCTTGTTGAAGGTCTTTGTACTTCCTAGTTGATAACTAGTGTTCTCAACCCATTGTTTTCCCCTCTGACTATTTGTGACTCGTGTTATGCGTTTTCAACGTTGACCACATGAAGTGAAATTATTTCGTCATAGTCAGTGACATATGCATACTTTGGGTGGTCACTGTGCATTGAAGCCACATTGTGCCAGTACATATTGAAGGTATTTGTACTTGCTAGTAGATAACTAGTATTCACAAACCATTACCTTCCACCCTGACCATTTGTGACCCGTGTTGTGAGTTGTCAAAGTTTACCACAGTTAGTGACATCATTTGGTCATGGTCAGTGACATATGCCTACTTTGGTTGGTCATCGTGCATGGTCTCCACACCGTGCCACAATGTATTGAAGCCCCTTGTGCTTGCTATGTGATACCTGGTGTTCCCAAACCATTGTTTCCCCCTCTGACCATTTGTGACTCGTATTATGAGTTGTCAACGTGGACCACACATGTGGATTTCTTTGGTCAAAGACAGTACATATGCCTACTTTGGTCGGTCATTGTGCATTGTAGCCACACTGCGCTACTCCTGACTGAAGGTCTTTGTACTTGGTAGTTGAGAACCGATATTCTCATAGCAATGTGTCCTCTCCTGACCGTTTGTGACGCGTGTTATGGTTGGTCAACGTTGACCACCCATATTGAAATTCTCTGGTCATGATCAGTGACATATGCCTAGTTTGATTGTTTGGTTAGCATATTAGCCACACCGTACCACTACGAATTGAAGTTCTTTGTCCTTTCTAGCCAAAACATAGGCTTCCCAATCCATTGTTTTCCCCTCTGACCATTTGTGACTCGTATTATGAGTTGTCAACGTGGACCACACCTGTGGATTTCTTTGGTCAAAGACAGTACATATGCCTACTTTGGTTGGTCACTGTGCATTGAAGCCACATTGTGCCACTACATATTGAAGGTATTTGTACTTGCTAGTAGATAACTAGTACTCACAAACCATTACCTTCCACCCTGACCATTTGTGACTCGTGTTGTGAGTTGTCAAAGTTTACCACAGTTAGTGACGTTATTTGGTCATGGTCAGTGACATATGCCTACTTTCGTTGGTCATCGTGCATGGTCTTTAAACCGTGACACAACGTATTGAAGCCCCTTGTGCTTGCTTTGTTATTTTTGGTGTTCCCAAACCATTGTTTCCCCCTCTCACCATTTGTGACTCGTATTATGAGTTGTCAATGTGGACCACACACAGCGGATTTCTTTGGTCAAAGGCAGTACATATGCCTACTTTGGTCGGTCATTTTGCATGGTAGCCACACCGTGCTACTACTGAATGAAGGTCGTTGTACTTGGTAGTTGAGAACCGATGTTCTCATAGCATTGTTTCCTCTCCTGACCGTTTGTGACTCGTGTTATGGTTGGTCAACGTTGACCACCCATATTGAAATTCTCTGGTCATGATCAGTGACATATGCCTAGTTTGATTGTTTGGTGTACATATTAGCCACACCGTGCCACTACGTATTGAAGTTATTTGTCCTTTCTAGCCAATACATAGGCTTCCCAGTCCATTGTTTTCCCCTCCGACCATTTGTAACTCGTGTTATGTGTTTTCAACGTTGACCACATGAAGTGAAGTTTGTTGGTCATGGTTAGTGACATATGCATACTTTGGTTGGTCATTGTGCATTGAAGACACATTGTGCCATGACATCTTGAAGGTATTTGTACATGCTAGTCAATAACTAGTATGCACAAACCATTATCTTCCACCCTGACCATTTGTGACTCGTGTTATGAGTTGTCAAAGTTTACCACACTTAGTGACATTATTTGATCATGGTCAGTGACATATGCCTACTTCGGTTGATCATCGTGCATGGTCTCCACACTGTGCGACAACGTATTGAAGCCCCTTGTGCTTGCTATGTGATACATGGTGTTCCCAACCCATTGTTGCCCCCTCTGACAATTCGTGACCCATATTATGGGTTGTCAACGTTGACCACACATAGTAAAGTTATTTGGTCATGGTAAGTGGCACATGCCTAATCTGGTTGGTCATTGTACATGGTAGCCACACCGTTCTACTACTTGTTGAAAGTATGTGTAACTGCTAGTCAATAAATAGCAAAAGCTTTCTCCCTTTGACACCAGGTCGGTTTTTGCTCATTTTTTACGCGTAGGTGCCTTCAGTGGAATACTCCCCCCACCCCCCTAGAGGGATGATCCGTGGACAACCTGGTCGANGTCCCGAAGGTAGAGTTGAGGTAGCACAACACAGCCGTCCCCCCCCCCCCCAATGTCGAGAGCCTATTCTATATTGCGCGTACGAGGATTCAAACCCAGAACCTATCGCTCCACAATCTAACTATATAAGCACTAAGCCAACTCACATGGTGTTCATATGTTGTCCAAATGACATTATAAGGGTTCCTATGGGTAAAGGGCATAAAATAAGGGGATGTAAGATTATAGGGTTGTTTTCAAAAGTATGATAAAAAAATCAGTTTATTCATAAACAATTCACGCAGACTAAGTTTTGAATTTTGCCACTTTGAGCTTGAATAACCTCTCAACCATTGGTGCGATTGACCAGTCGTAAGAAGGAAAGTTGACAAGACACATTGCAACTCCTTTTATGATATTCAATGACACAATAATATTTTGGTTGGTCATTGTGCATGGTAGCCATACCGTGCCACCACTTATCGAAGGTCTTTGTACTTGCTAGTCGATACCAAGTATTCCCAAACCATTGTTTATCCCTCTGACCATTTGTGACTCGTATTATGACTTGTCAACGTTGACCACACACAGCGGATTTCTCTGGTCAAAAGCGGTACATATGCCTACTTTTGTCGGTCATTATGCATGGTAGCCACACTATGCTACTACTAACGGAAGGTCATTGTACTTGGTAGTTGAGAACCAATATTCTGATAGCATTGTTTCCTCTCCTTACCGTTTGTGACTCGTGTTATGGTTGGTCAACGTTGACCACCCATGTTGAAATTCTGGTGTCATGATCAGTGACATATGCCTAGTTTGATTGTTTGGTGTGCATATTAGCCACACTGTGCCACTACGTATTGAAGTTCTTTGTCCTTTCTAGTCAATACATATGCTTCCCACACCATTGTCTCTCCCTCTGACCATTTGGGACTGGCGTTATGAGTTGTCAATGTTGACCACACTTAGTGGACTTATTCGGTCGTAGTCAGTGACGTATGCATCCTTTGATTGGTCACTGTGCACGCTAGCCATACCGTGCCACTGCTTGATGAAGGTCTTTGTACTTCCTAGTTGATAACTAGTGTTCCCAACCCATTGTTTTCCCCTCTGATCATTTGTGACTCGTGTTATGCGTTTTCAACGTTGACCACATGAAGTGAAATTTGTTCGTCATAGTTAGTGACATATGCATACTTTGGTTGGTCACTGTGCATGCTAGCCATACCGTGCCACTGCTTGATGAAGGTCTTTGTACTTCCTAGTTGATAACTAGTGTTCCCAACCCATTGTTTTCCCCTCTGATCATTTGTGACTCGTGTTATGCGTTTTCAACGTTGACCACATGAAGTGAAATTTGTTCGTCATAGTTAGTGACATATGCATACTTTGGTTGGTCACTGTGCATGCTAGCCATACCGTGCCACTGCTTGATGAAGGTCTTTGTACTTCCTAGTTGATAACTAGTGTTCCCAACCCATTGTTTTCCCCTCTGATCATTTGTGACTCGTGTTATGAGTTGTCAAAGTTTACCACACTTAGTGACATTATTTGGTCATGGTTAGTGACATATGCCTACTTTGGTTGGTCATCATGCATGGTCTCCACACCGTGCCACAACGTATTGAAGCCCCTTCTGCTTGCTATGTGATACTTGGTGTTCCCAAACCATTGTTTCCCCCTTTGACCATTTGTGACTCGTATTATGAGTTATCAATGTTGACCACACACAGCGGATTTCTTTGGACAAAGGCAGTACATATGTCTACTTTGGTCGGTCATTGTACATGCTAGCCACACCGCGCTACTACTGAATGAAGGTCGTTGCACTTGGTAGTTGAGAACCGATATTCCCATAGCATTGTTTCCTGTCTTGACCGTTTGTGACTCGTGTTATGGTTGGTCAACGTTGACCACCCATATTGAAATTTTCTGGTCATAATCAGTGACATATGCCTAGTTTGGTTGTTTGGTGTGCATATTAGCCACACCGTGCCACTACGTATTGAAGTTCTTTGTCCTTTCTAGTCAATAAATAGGCTTTCCAAACCATTTTCTCTCCCTCTGACAAATTTTGACTCATGTTATGAGTTGTCAATGTTGACCACACTTAGTGGACTTATTCGGTCGTAGTCAGTGACCTATGCATCCTTTGGCTGGTCACTGTGCATGCTAGCCATACCGTGCCACTGCTTGATGAAGGTCTTTGTACTTCCTAGTTGATAACTAGTGTTCCCAACCCATTGTTTTCCCCTCTGATCATTTGTGACTCGTGTTATGCGTTTTCAACGTTGACCACATGAAGTGAAATTCTTTCGTTATGGTCAGTAACATATGCATACTTTGGTTGGTCACTGTACATTGAAGTCACATTCTGACACTACATATTGAAGGTATTTGTACTTGCTAGTAGATAACTAGTATTCACAAACCATTACCTTCCACCCTGACCATTTGTGACTCGTGTTGTGAGTTGTCAAAGTTTACCACACATAGTGACATTATTTGGTCATGGTCAGTGACATATGCCTACTTTGGTTGGTCATCGTGCATGGTCTCCACACCGTGCCACAACGTATTGAAGCCCCCTGTGCTTGCTTTGTGATACGTGGTGTTCCCTAACCATTGTTTCCCCCTCGGACCATTTGTGACTCGTATTATCAGTTGTCAACATGGACTTCTCACAGCGGATTTCTTTGGTCAAAGGCAGTACATATGCCTATTTTGGTCGGTCATTGTGCATGGTAGCCACACCGCGCTACTACTGACGGAAGTTCGTTGTACTTGGTAGTTGAGAACCGATATTCTCATAGCATTGTTTCCTCTCTTGAAAGTTTGTGACTCGTGTTATGGTTGGTCAACGTTGACCACCCATATTGAAATTCTCTAGTCATGATCAGTGACACGTACCCAGTTTGATTGTTTGGTGTGCATATTAGCCACACCGTGCCACTACATATTGAAGTTCTTTGTCCTTTCTAGCCAATACATAGGCTTCCCAGTCCATTGTTCTCCCCTTTGACCATTTGTGACTCGTGTTATGCATTTTTAATGTTGACCACATGAAGTGAAATTTGTTCGTCATGGTTAGTGACATATGCATACTTTGGTTGGTCACTGCGCATCGAAGCCACATTGTGCCACTACATATTGAAGGTATTTGTACTTGCTATTATATAACTAGTATTCACAAACCATTACCTTCCACCCTGACCATTTGTGACTCGTATTATCAGTTGTCAACATGGACTTCTCACAGCGGATTTCTTTGGTCAAAGGCAGTACATATGTCTACTTTGGTCGGTCATTGTGCATGGTAGGCACACCGTGCTACTATTGACTGAAGGTCGTTGTACTTGGTAGTTGAGAACCGATATTCTCATAGCATTGTTTCCTGTCCTGACCGTTTGTGACTCGTGCTATGGTTGGTCAACGTTGACCACCCATATTGAAATTCTCTGGTCATGATCAGTGACATATGCCTAGTTTGATTGTTTGGTGTGCATATAAGCCACACCGTGTCACGACGAATTGAAGTTCTTTGTCCTTTCTAGCCAATACATAGGCTTCCCAATCCATTGTTTTCCCCTCTGACCATTTGGGACTGGCGTTATGAGGTGTCAATGTTGACCACCCATATTGAAATTCTCTGGTCATGATCAGTGACATATGCCTAGTTTGATTGTTTGGTGTGCATATAAGCCACACCGTGTCACGACGAATTGAAGTTCTTTGTCCTTTCTAGCCAATACATAGGCTTCCCAATCCATTGTTTTCCCCTCTGACCATTTGGGACTGGCGTTATGAGGTGTCAATGTTGACCACCCATATTGAAATTCTCTGGTCATGATCAGTGACATATGCCTAGTTTGATTGTTTGGTGTGCATATAAGCCACACCGTGTCACGACGAATTGAAGTTCTTTGTCCTTTCTAGCCAATACATAGGCTTCCCAATCCATTGTTTTCCCCTCTGACCATTTGGGACTGGCGTTATGAGGTGTCAATGTTGACCACCCATATTGAAATTCTCTGGTCATGATCAGTGACATATGCCTAGTTTGATTGTTTGGTGTGCATATAAGCCACACCGTGTCACGACGAATTGAAGTTCTTTGTCCTTTCTAGCCAATACATAGGCTTCCCAATCCATTGTTTTCCCCTCTGACCATTTGGGACTGGCGTTATGAGGTGTCAATGTTGACCACCCATATTGAAATTCTCTGGTCATGATCAGTGACATATGCCTAGTTTGATTGTTTGGTGTGCATATAAGCCACACCGTGTCACGACGAATTGAAGTTCTTTGTCCTTTCTAGCCAATACATAGGCTTCCCAATCCATTGTTTTCCCCTCTGACCATTTGGGACTGGCGTTATGAGGTGTCAATGTTGACCACCCATATTGAAATTCTCTGGTCATGATCAGTGACATATGCCTAGTTTGATTGTTTGGTGTGCATATAAGCCACACCGTGTCACGACGAATTGAAGTTCTTTGTCCTTTCTAGCCAATACATAGGCTTCCCAATCCATTGTTTTCCCCTCTGACCATTTGGGACTGGCGTTATGAGGTGTCAATGTTGACCACCCATATTGAAATTCTCTGGTCATGATCAGTGACATATGCCTAGTTTGATTGTTTGGTGTGCATATAAGCCACACCGTGTCACGACGAATTGAAGTTCTTTGTCCTTTCTAGCCAATACATAGGCTTCCCAATCCATTGTTTTCCCCTCTGACCATTTGGGACTGGCGTTATGAGGTGTCAATGTTGACCACCCATATTGAAATTCTCTGGTCATGATCAGTGACATATGCCTAGTTTGATTGTTTGGTGTGCATATAAGCCACACCGTGTCACGACGAATTGAAGTTCTTTGTCCTTTCTAGCCAATACATAGGCTTCCCAATCCATTGTTTTCCCCTCTGACCATTTGGGACTGGCGTTATGAGGTGTCAATGTTGACCACCCATATTGAAATTCTCTGGTCATGATCAGTGACATATGCCTAGTTTGATTGTTTGGTGTGCATATAAGCCACACCGTGCCACAACGTATTGAAGCCCCTTTTGCTTGCTATGTGATTCGTGGTGTTCCCAAACCATTGTTTCCCCCTCTGACCATTTGTGACTCGTATTATGAGTTGTCAACGTGGACCACACACTGCGGATTTCTTTGGTCAAAGGCAGTACATATGCCTACTTTGGTCGGTCATTGTGCATGGTAGCCACACCATGCTACTACTGACTGAAGGTCGTTGTACTTGGTAGTTGAGAACCCATATTCTCATAGCATTGTTTCCTCTGCTGACCGTTTGTGACTCGTGCTATGGTTGGTCAACGTTGACCACCCATATTGAAATTCTCTGGTCATGATCAGTGACATATGCCTAGTTTGATTGTTTGGTGTGCATATAAGCCACACCGTGCCACGACGTATTGAAGTTCTTTGTCCTTTCTAGCAAATACATAGGCTTCCCAATCCATTGTTTTCCCCTCTGACCATTTGTGACTCGTGTTTTGCGTTTTCAACGTTGACCACATGAAGTGAAATTTGTTCGTCATTGATAGTGACATATGCATACTTTGGTTGGTCACTGTGCATTGAATCCACATTGTGCCACTACATATTGAAGGAAATTGTACTTGATAGTAGATAACTGGTATTCACAAACCATTACCTTCTACCCTGACCATTTGTGACTCGTGTTGTGAGTTGTCAAAGTTTACCACACTTAGTGACATTATTTAGTCATGGCCAGTGACATATGCCTACTTTGGTTGGTCATCATGAATGGTCCCCACACCGTGCCACAACGTATTGAAGCTCCTTTTGCTTGCTATGTGATACTTGATGTTCCCAAACCATTGTTTCCCCCTCTGACCATTTGTGACTCGCATTATGAGTTGTCAACGTTGACCACGCACAGTAGAATTCTTTGGTCAAAGGTAGTACATATGCCTACTTTGGTCGATTATTGAGCATGGTAGCCACACCGTGCTACTATTGACTGAAGGTCGTTGTACTTGGTAGTTGAGAACCGATATTCCCATAGCATTGTTTCCTGTCCTGACCGTTTGTGACTCGTGTTATGGTTGGTCAATGTTGACCACCCATATTGAAATCATGTGGTCATGACCAGTGACATATGCCTAGTTTGGTTTTTTGGTGTGCACATTAGACGCACCGTGCCACTACGAATTGAAGTTCTTTGACATTTCTAGTCAATACATATAGTTCTCAAACCATTGTCCCTCCCTCTGACCATTTGTGACTCGTGTTATGAGTTGTCAATGTTGACCACACATAGTGGACTTATTCTGTCGTAGTCAGTGACGTATGCATCCTTTGGTTGGTCACTGTGCACGCTAGCCATACTGTGCCACTGCTTGTTGAAGGTCTTTGTACTTCATAGTTGGTAACTAGTGTTCCCAACCCATTGTTTTCCCCTTTGACCATTTGTGACTCGTGTTATACGTTTTCAACATTGACCACATGAAGTGAAATTATTTCGTCGTGGTCAGTGACATATGCATACTTTGGTTGGTCACTGTGCATTGATGCCACATTGTGCCGCTACATATTGAAGGTATTTGTACTTGCTAGTAGATAACTAGTATTCACAAACCGTTACCTTCCACCCTGACCATGTGGGACTCGTGTTGTGAGTTGTCAAAGTTTACATCACTTAGTGACATTATTTGGTCATGGTCATTTACATATGCCTACTTTGGTTGGTCATCGTGCATGGTCTCCACTCCGTGCCACAACATATTGAAGACCCTTGTGCTTGCTATGTGATACTTGATGTTCCCAAACCATTGTTTCCCCCTCTGACCATTTGTGACTCGTATTATGAGTTGTCAACGTTGACCACACACTGCGGATTTCTTTGGTCAAAGGCACTACATATGCCTTCTTTGGTCGGTCATTGTGAATGGTAGCCACACAGTGCTACTACTGACTGAAGTTCGTTGTACTTGGTAGTTGAGAACCAATATTCCCATAGCATTGTTTCCTGTCCTGACCGTTTGTGACTCGTGTTATGGTTGGTCAACGCTGACCACCCATATTTCAATTCTCTGGTCATGATCAGTGATGTATGCCTAGTTTGGTGGTGTGGTGTGCATATTAGCCACACCGTGCCACTACACATTGAAGTTCTTTGTCCTTTCTAGTCAATACATAGGCTTCCCAAACCATTGTCTCTCCCTCTGACCATTTGTGACTAGTGTTATGAGTTGTCAATGTTGACCACACATAGTGAACTTATTCGGTCATAGTCAGTGACGTATGCATCCTTTGGTTGGTCACTGTGCACGCTGGCCATATCGTGCCACTGCTTGTTGAAGGTCTTTGTACTTCCTAGTTGATAACTAGTTTCCCCAACCCATTGTTTTCCCCTTTGACCATAGTGACTCGTGTTATGTGTTTTTTACATGACCACATGAAGTGAAATTCTTTCGTCGTGGTCAGTCACATATGCATACTTTGGTTGGTCACTGTGCATTGAAGCCACATTGTGCCACTACATATTGAAGGTATTTGTACTTGCTAGTAGATAACTAGTATTCACAAACCATTACCTTCCACCCTGACCATTTGTGACTCGTGTTATGCGTTTTCAACGTTGATCACATGAAGTGAAATTTGTTCGTCATGGTTAGTGACATATGCATACTTTGGTTGGTCACTGTGCATTGAAGCCACATTGTGCCACTACATATTGAAGGTATTTGTACTTGCTAGTAGATAACTAGTATTCACAAACCATTACCTTCCACCCTGACCATTTGTGATTCGTGATGTGAGTTGTCAAATTTTACCACACTTAGTGACATTATTTGATCATGGTCAGTGACATATGCCTGCTTTGGTTGGTCATTGTGCATAGTCTCCACACCGTGGCACAACGTATTGAAGCCCCTTGTGCTTGGTATGTGATTTTTGTTGTTCCCAAACCATTGTTTCCCCCTCTGACCATTTGTGACTCGTATTATGAGTTGTCAACGTGGACCACACACAGAGGATTTCTTTGGTCAAAGGCAGTACATATGCCTACTTTGGTTGGTCATTGTGCATGGTAGCCACACTGTGCTACTACTGATTGAAGGTCGTTGTACTTGGTAGTTGAGAACCGATATTCTCATAGCATTGTTTCCTCTCCTGACTGTTTGTGACTCGTCACTCGTGTTATGGTTGGTCAACGTTGACCACCCATATTGAAATTCTCTGGTCATGATCAGTGACATATGCCTAGTTTGATTGTTTGGTGTGCATATTAGCCACAAAGTGCCACGACGTATTGAAGTTCTTTGTCCTTTCTAGCCAATACATAGGCTTCCCAACCCATTTTTTTCCCCCTTGACCATTTGTGTCTCTTGTTATGCGTTTTCAACGTTGACTACATGAAGTGAAATTCTTTTGTCGTGGTCAGTGACATATGCATACTTTGGTTGGTCACTGTGCATTGAAGCCACATTGTGCCACTACATATTCAAGGTATTTGTACTTGCTAGTAGATAACTAGTATTCACAAACCATTACCTTGCACGCTGACCATTTGTGACTCGTGTTGTGAGTTGTCAAAGTTTACCACACTTAGTGACATTATTTGGTCATGGTCAGTGACATATGCCTACTTTGGTTGGTCATCGTGCATGGTGTCCACACTGTGCGACAACGTATTGAAGCCCCTTGTGCTTGCTATGTGATTTGTGGTATTCCTAAATAATTTTTTCCCCCTCTGACCATTTGTGACTCGTATTATGAGTTGTCAACGTTTACCACACACAGAGGATTTCTTTGGTCAAAGGCAGTACTTATGCCTACTTAGGTCGGTCATTGAGCATGGTAGCCACACCGTGCTACTAGTGACTGAAGGTCGTTGTACTTGGTAGTTGAGAACCGATATTCCCATAGCATTGTTTCCTGTCCTGACCGTTTGTGACTCGTGTTATGGTTGGTCAACGTTGACCACCCATATTGAAATTCTGTGGTCATGATCAGTGACATATGCCTAGTTTGGTTGTTTGGTGTGCATATTAGCCACACCGTGCTACTACTGACTGAAGGTCGTTGTACTTGGTAGTTGAGAACCGATATTCCCATAGCATTGTTTCCTGTCCTGACCGTTTGTGACTCGTGTTATGGTTGGTCAACGTTGACCACCCATATTGAAATTCTGTGGTCATGATCAGTGACATATGCCTAGTTTGGTTGTTTGGTGTGCATATTAGCCACACCGTGCCACTACGTATTGAAGTTCTTTGTCCTTTCTAGTCAATACATAGGCTACCCAAACCATTGTCTCTCCCTCTGACCATTTGTGACTCGTGTTATGAGTTGTCAATGTTGACCACACATAGTAGACTTATTCGGTCGTAGTCAGTGACGTATGCATCCTTTGGTTGGTCACTGTACATGCTAGCCATACCGTGCCACTGCTTGTTGAAGGTCTTTGTACTTCCTAGTTGGTAACTAGTGATCCTAACCCATTGTTTTCCCCTTTGACCATTTGTGACTCGTGTTATACGTTTTCAACGTTGACCACATGAAGTGTAATTCTTTCGTCGTGGTCAGTGACATATGCATACTTTGGTTGGTCACTGTGCATTGAAGCCAGATTGTGCCGCTACATATTGAAGGTGTTTGTACTTGCTAGTAGATAACTAGTATTCAAAAACCATTACCTTCCACCCTGACCATTTCTGACTCGTGTTGTGAGTTGTCAAAGTTTACATCACTTAGTGACATTGTTTGGTCATGGTATGTGACATATGCGTACTTTGGCTGGTCATCGTGCATGGTCTCCACACCATGCCACAACGTATTGAAGACCCTTGTGCTTGCTATGTGATTCGTGGTGTTCCCAAACCATTGTTTCCCCCTCTGACCATTTGTGACTTGTATTATGAGTTGTCAACGTGTACCACACACAACGGATTTCTGTGGTCAAAGGCAGTACATATGCCTACTTTGGTCGATCATTGTGCATGGAAGCCACACCGTGCGACTACTGACTTAAGGTCGTTGTACTTGGTAGTTGAGAACCGATATTCTCATAGCATTGTTTCCTCTCCTGACCATTTGTGACTCGTGTTATGGTTGGTCAACGTTGACCACCCATATTGAACTTCTCTGGTCATGATCAGTAACATATGCCTAGTTTGATTGTTTGGTGTTCATGTTAGCCACACCGTGCCACTACGTATTGAAGTTCTTTGTCCTTTGTAGCCAATACATAGGCTTCCCAATCCATTGCTTTCCCCTCTGACCATTTGTGACTCGTGTTATGCGTTTTCAACGTTGATCACATGAAGTGAAATTTGTTCGTCATGGTTAGTGACATATGCATACTTTGGTTGGTCGCTGTGCATTGGAGCCACATTGTGCCACTATGTATTGAAGGTTTTTGTACTTGATAGTAGATAACTAGTATTCACAAACCATTACCTTCCACCCTGACCATTTGTGACTCGTGTTGTGAGTTGTCAAAGTTTACCACACTTAGTGACATTACTTGGTCATGGTCAGTGACATATGCCTACTTTGGTTGGTCATCGTGCATGGTCTGCACACTGTGCCACAACGTACTGAAGCCCCTTGTGCTTGCTATGTGATACTTGATGTTCCCAAACCATTGTTTCCCCCTCTGACCATTTGTGACTCGTATTATGAGTTGTCAACGTTGACCACACACTGCGGATTTCTTTGGTCAAAGGCAGTACGTATGCCTACTTTGGTCGGTCATTGTGCATGGTAGCCACACCGTGCTACTACTGACTGAAGTTCGTTGTAGTTGGTATTTGAGAACCAATATTCCCATAGCATTGTTTCCTGTCCTGACCGTTTGTGACTCGTGTTATGGTTGGTCAACGTTGACCACCCATATTGAAATTCTCTGATCATGATCAGTGATATATGCCTAGTTTGGTTGTTTGGTGTGCATATTAGAACCACCGTGCCACTAAATTTTGAAGTTCTTTGTCCTTTCTAGTCAATACATAGGCTTCCCAAACCATTGTCTTTCCCTGTGACCATATGTGACTCGTGTTATGAGTTGTCAATGTTGACCACACATAGTGAACTTATTCGGTCGTAGTCAGTGACGTATGCATCCTTTGGTTGGTCAGTGTGCACGCTGGCCATATCGTGCCACTGCTTGTTGAAGGTCTTTGTACTTCCTAGTTGATAACTAGTGTCCCCAACCCATTGTTTTCCCCTTTGACCATTGTGACTCGTGTTATGCAGTTTTAACGTTGACCACATAAAGTGAGATTCTTTCGTCGTGGTCAGTGACATATGCATACTTTGGTTGGTCACTGTGCATTGAAGCCACATTGTGCCACTACATATTGAAGTTATTTGTACTTGCTAGTAGATAACTAGTATTCACAAACCATTACCTTCCACCCTGACCATTTGTGACTCGTGTTGTGAGTTGTCAAATTTTACCACACTTGGTGACATTATTTGGTCATGGTCAGTGACATATGCCTCCTTTGGTTGGTCATTGTGCACGGTCTCCACACTGTGGCACCACGTATTGAACCCCTTGTGCTTGCTATGTGATTCGTTGTGTTCCCAAACCATTGTTTCCCCCTCTGACCATTTGTGACTCGTATTATGAGTTGTCAACGTGGACCACACACAGCGGATTTCTTTGGTCAAAGGCAGTGCATATGCCTACTTTGGTCGGTCATTGTGCATGGTAGCCACACCGTGCTACTACTGACTGAAGGTCGTTGTAGTTGGTAGTTGAGAACCGATATTCTCATAGCATTGTTTCCTCTCCTGACCGTTTGTGACTCGTCACTCGTGTTATGGTTGGTCAACGTTGACCACCCATATTGAAATTCTCTGGTCATGATCAGTGACATATGCCTAGTTTGATTGTTTGGTGTTCATGTTAGCCACACCGTGCCACTACGTATTGAAGTTCTTTGTCCTTTGTAGCCAATACATAGGCTTCTTAATCCATTGTTTTCCCCTCCGACCATTTGTGACTCGTGTTATGCGTTTTCAACGTTTACCACATGAAGTGAAATTTCTTGGTCATGGTTAGTGACATATGCATTCTTTGGTTGGTCACCATGCTCTGAAGCCACATTGTGCCACGACATATTGAAGGTATTTTTACTTGCTAGTTAATAACTAGTATCCACAAACCATTATCTTCCACCCTGACCATTTGTGACTCGTATTATGAGTTGTCAAAGTTTATCCCACTTAGTGACATTATTTGGTCATGGTCAGTGACATATGCCTACTTTGGTTGGTCATCGTGCATGGTCTCCACACCGTGCCACAACGTATTGAAGCCCCTTGTGCTTGCTATGTGATACCTGGTATTCCCAACCCATTGTTTCCCCCTCTGACAACTCGTGACCCATATTATGGGTTGTCAACGTTGACCACACATAGTAAAATTACTTGGTCATGGTAAGTGGCACATGCCTAATCTGGTTGGTCATTGTACATGGTAGCTACACCGTTCCACTACTTGTTGAAAGTATTTGCACTTGCTAGTCAACAAATAGCAAAAGGGTTCTCTCTTTGACACCAGGTTGGTTTTTGTTTATTTGTTACGCATAGGTGCCTTTACTCGAATACTCCCCCCCACCCCCCTAGAGGGATGTTCCGTGGACGACCTGGAGGACAGATTTGCGACCGCATCCTGATACCCCTCTACCCCCCCACGGCTTAGGCTCGAAGGTAGAGTTGAGGTAGCACAACACGGCCGCCCCCCCCCCCTCCACGTCGCGAGCCTAATCTATATTGCGCATACGAGGATTCAAACCCAGGACCTATCTCTCCAAAATCTAACTCTATAAGCACTAAGCCAACTCACATGGTGTTCATATGGGTAAAGGGCATAAAATAAGGGGGTGTAAGACTATAGGGTAGTTTTCAAAAGTATGAATGATAACAAATTCAGTTTATTCATAAACAATTGACGCAGACTAAGTATTGAATTCTGCAACTTTGAGCTTGAATAACCTCTCGACCATTGCTGCAATTGACCAGCCGTAAGAAGGAAAGTTGACAAGACACAGTGAAACTCTTTTTATGATATTCAATGACACAAGAATATTTTGGTTGATCATTGTGCATGGTAGCCATACCGTGCCACCACTTATCGAAGGTCTTTGTACTTGCTAGTCGATACCAAGTATTCCCAAACCATTGTTTCCCCCTCTGACCATTTGTGACTCGTATTATGAGTTGT
>SZWC01006246.1:0-12022 GCA_023375785.1 Penium margaritaceum
ACATATACATATACATATACATATACATATACATTTACTTATACATATACATATACATATACATATACATATACATATACATATACATATACATATACATATACATATACATATACATATACATATAAATATACATATACATATACATTGCCGCACTTAATTCACAGGTCGTAGAGACAGGACTACACACCGGTTTGCAGTCCTCCATGCTGTAGCGCTTCATCACCTCCGCCTCGTATTTGGCCTGCCCCAGCTCAAGCATGCGCGCCCTCCGGTTCCGCGTAATGCTCACCCCGAGGTAGAACTCCAGCTCCCCCATGTCCGACATCTGGAACCTGCTGCTCAACTGCTCTTTCAGCTGTTGTAGGCTCGGCAGGTCTTAGGAGCAAAAGATCAGATCGTCCACGTAGAGTGCGACAATCTGATGGAGCTTCTTGTTGCGCCGCACGTACACGCTGTGATCCGCCTCACAGCGCTTGAAGCCGAGTTGTGTTATGAAGCTGTCCATCTGTTGGTACCAGCATAGGGGCGATTGTTTTAGCCCATATAAGGACTTTTGCAGCTTGCACACCTTGCCCTCCGGGGCCTCCACCCCCTCTGGCACCTCCACCCCCTCCGGCACCTCCATGTAGATTTCTTTGTCGATGATGCCGTTGAGGAAGGCCGTCTTTACGTCCATTTGGTGGAGCTCCATATCCTTCGCGGCTCCCACCGCAAGGATCACCCGGATGCCTGTGAACTTGGCAACGGGGGCAAACATCTCATCGTAGTGCTTGCCCTTACGCTGTGCATACCCCTTCACCACAAGTCGCGCCTTGTACTTGTCAACCACACCTTCCTTTGTGAACTTGGTCTTGAAGAACCACTTGGAACCGATGACCTTGGCATCTTTCGGCCTGTCAACCAGCTGCCACGTGTCGTTTTCAGCAATGGACGCCAACTCTGACTTGATGGTGGCGTCCCACTGCTCCCCCTCGGGCCGCGCAAGCGCCTCTTGTACGGTCTTCGGTTTCGTTGATGCAGCCAGCATGCACCGCGTCATGCCGATCCATCGACCGGTGCCTGCGTCAAAATGCTTCCCCGCTCTTCGCTGCCTCCCACTGTGGCGCGACAGTCTTGGCGGTGTCTCGTCACTCTGCTGCGATCCTTCCGACTCAGCCCGCTCCGGTGAATCATCGACCGGACAGCTTCCCGAGGATTCTTCCCGCTCCGGTGAACCATCAACCGGACGGGCGGCGCGTCCGGAGGATTTTTCTTCGACTCCCAACGCGAACTCCGCCGGGAGTGCGCGCTTCGGCACCCGCGGTGCCTCCTTTGACGGATCATTGCGCCGGATCTCCATCCCAGCAGCATCGTCGTCGGATTTCTCCGCGTTGGCTGCTGCACCTGCTGCACCGCCGCGCTCCGATGCTGCATCATCGACCTCCGCGTCCGCCGGCTCCTCCTCGTACTCAAGGAGCTGGAACCACTCCCCTTGTTTTGGAGTGTTCTCGACGCTCATGTCATTGCTGCTGTTGCTGAAGCTCTCCTCTTCAAACTCGACGTCACGGCTGCGGATGATCTCTTGAGTGCGCGGGTCCCAGAGCCGATACGCCTTTAACACGCTCTCTTAGCCGAGGAACAAGCACGGCTTCGCCCGAGGTTCCAGCTTGCTGTTGCGTCGTTGCACCGCCTGCACCATCGCGTGCACCTTGACCCCAAACACCTTCAAGTGTGCCACGTTTGGCTTGCGCCTGCTCCAAACCTCCTGCGGCGTCTTCCAGCCGCCCTTGCCCTTCAGCACCGCTGTTGGGGTGAGGTTGATGGTGTAGCTTGCTGTATGCACAGCCTCCGCCCAGAAACCTCGCGGCAACCCTGCATCCACAAGCATGGTCCGCACCATGTTGAGCAGTGTCTGGTTCGCCCGCTCCGCCACTCCGTTGGACTATTGTGAGTATGGCGTAGTGGGTTCCCACTTGATGCCCTGCTGCTTCATCCACCCGCTGCAGCCCACGTACTCTCCGCCATTGTTGCTGCAAAGCGCTTTGGCCTTCCGGCCAGTCTGCCTCTCCACCGCTGCGACGAACTCCTTCAGCCGGTCCAGGACCTCGCCCTTCCGCTTCATGAAGGACACGTAGAGTTTTCTGCTGCAGTCGTCAATGAAAGTGAGGAAGTATCTCAAGCCGCTGTTTGACGGCGTTTTGAACGGTCCGCACACATCGCTGTACACGACCTCCAGCAGGTCCTTTGCGCGAGCCTTGTTCTCATTGAACGGCTTGCGCCGTGCCTTGCCCAAAGTGCAAGGCTCACACATTTTGTGCGCTGCTGCATCTGCTACCGCGTGTGCACCGTCGATGATGAGGCCGCACACCATGTCGTGCTTTGCCATCTCCTTAATGGTTGCGGGCGCCAAGTGCCCCAACCGTCAGTGCCAGAGCTCTAGATCAGTGCTTCCTCCCTTGGCCATGTTGACGACGCGCTCCTACGAATCTGCTGCGTCGGATGCCGTGGGGACCACCTTGGTCTCCACGATGTAGAGACCGCCCTCGCGCTTCGCCTCCAGCACGACCTCATCGTCGCCGTCGATGCGCACCACTGCGCCTCTCCTGCGGAAGAGGACCTCATACCCTTTGTCCGTCAAGCGGCTGACACTCAAAATGTCAGCCAGGCCGGGGACGTACTGCACATCACGAATTGTGCACAGCTCCTTCTTACCGCCCACCACGACTTCCACCTCCACGTCGCCTTGGCCGGCCGCCGGCTCGACTTTGTCGTTTGCGACCACCATTGACTTGGAGGACTTCTCGTAGGTGACGAACCCCACCTTCTCGACTTGGGTGTGCTCCTTGGCCCCGGAATCCAGGCACCGCCTGTTCGCCTTCTTGAGGAAGTGGTTCTTGTTGCCGTTGAGGAGCGACCTGCCCTTGCTGTTTTTGCCGCCGGTCTTCACCTCCTTCGGGCACTCACGGGCCCAATGGCCCTCCTTGCCGGAGTTGCGGCACGCATCTTTCTTGGCGCCCTTCTTGCCGCCGCCCTTTCCGCCACTTCCTCGGCCCCCGCTTCCGCCACCCCGCGTTTTGGTGACAAGGGTCGATGAGGAAGACGAGGACTCCCCGTTGCTCCGTCGCTGCGCCTTGTTGCGGATGTACTCTGCGACCGCGCCATAGGTGAGCTTGTCCTTCGACTATCCTCCAAGGACAGTGGTGAGTGGGCCTCAACTGTCAGGTAGGGCCATGAGGAGGGCCATCGCCTGCAGCTGCGTGTCGATCTTCCACCCCACGTCATTGCATTGCGAGGCGAGCGACTCGATCTGCTGCATGGCGGAGATGACATCATCTCCCTCCTCAATTCTCACCGTGAGGAGCCGCTTCATCACAAAGATTTTGTTCGCGAGCAACTTGGATTGGTGGATGGCGCAGAGCTTTTGCCAAGCTTCAGCTGCCAGCTTGCAGCCTTGGAAGTAGCCCCACTGAGACTCGGCCGTCCCGGACACCAGGAGCATGAGCGCCTCCGTGTTCTTCTTTTCGAAGGCCTGCTTCTCCGCGTCCGTTGCAGTCACCTCTGTGAGCACCTCCTTTCCCAACATGACATCCTGCAGCCCCTTATGCGAGAGGTGCAGTTCGAACTGCCACCTCCATAGCCCAAACCCCGGGCCGCCCGCATACTTCTGAATGGGCTGCGTCTCTTTTTGCGCCATGTGCGCAGCTGCTACTCCGACGAGTTCTCAGAACTTCACGACGACGTCCAAGATGACGATCCCGTGCGCTGCGGAAGACGCGAACGTTGGAGGCGTTCAGACCAGTGGGCCCATAACCCTTTTTCAGGATGAGATCCGTGTGGTGCGGTCCCGACGTTTGTCTGATCGTCTCTAGTGGTTCACGTCTACTCTTTTGGCCGAATCTGAGACTGAGCGTGAGCTTTTTGGTCGCCTCACGCTATGTGAGCAGGAGTTTAGAGACAGTCATTTTGCGAAGGGAATAAGGTCATTTTCCGTTGGTTTTTTTAACATAGACATGATCACAACATTTATAGGGCTATTCATGAGCTTTCCAACGCATCAAACTGCGCGCCCTTTGGCCAATTGTAGCTCAAGTTATGCTTGTCGAAGCGCAGGTCTCACCCACCACAGAAGCCTGACGCTGCTTCTTGCCGTGGCGCCTTCGTTCACGTGCGAAGCGCCTTTCCCAAGGCGCATATCCGCATTGCACATGGTGTGGGGGTCCCCTGCACTGTTTCCACGCACCCTACCCACTTTTGGGTCGTGTTTGGTGATGGGGTGTGACGAGGTTCGAAACCTGTCCGTGGACCTGCAGTCACAATTTTGACCAAGTCCCCGAATAACAAAACGTACTTCTGAGTTTCGGACGTCGAGCCAGGATTTTGGCTAAGTCCCTCAGTAACAACCTGCACTACTGGATCCGGTGGATGATCCACCTGATAAGGCGGATCATCCACCCGACGCCTCGGCAGGCCTATCGGAGCATTTTCTCCAGATGGTATTTTTGTTACTCGATCCGGTCGATTATCGACCAGATTTCGAGTCGCAGCCGGCTCCCAGAGCCGCTCCGCACACCCCAACTTTGGAAGACCATATCTCCCTCGATACTTGTCCAATTCCGGCGAAAAAACTTTCACCGGATTCAGCAACTCGTCAACTTTCAGGGACACTACTCCATTTTAGGATTCTAGCAATCTTTGAGTCGCCAGATCCGCCGGAGCGGCGTTTCCACTTTCTGGCGGCTCGTCGGCGCCTCCCGGCGCCGGACTTGGGCATGCGGAGGGGCAATTTTTCAACAGGAAGCCGGTCTTGGGCGAGGCGTTGTCCTTGCCGCACGCCCCGTTGTGCGGGATAGAGCTTAGACAGATTGTCCACTCCTAGGGCTGCCATTGCTCATCCTGTCGAGGGGGCGAGTGGTTGTCGGGGACAGCCAGCCACTTTGATATTGACAGGGTCGGCACCTTCGCCAATGAGCAGCATCACGGAGTCACCTCATGCAGATGCAAATGCCATGCTGTTGACAAATGACATGGAGGCAAATCCAGAAATTGTGTTGATGGTGGAGACATGTCTGTCATCGAGGTCGAAATCCACGCCGTGAAAGAAGCCGGGTGTTCTCTAGCAGCAGATTGTATCAGGAGCGCTGCAGGCACCGCATCCCTGGACGGTGCCACTCACGGCTCTGACTGGTGGCTGCCTGGTGGTGGAAGAGGAGATATGCGTATCGTTGGTGTTATCTTCTCTTAAAAAGTGCCCCTGCCATAGCTGCCGTTTGCCGTTTTCCTCGTCCGACCACTAGAGAGTGGTTGGATGTCCAATCTGATTGCAGATTTGGACTCCTTGGATTTTGCCATGCGATTTCAAGATTTTAGTTGCTCAACTTGGTTGAGAATTCAGAGAGCTAGCCCTACCCAAAGTTTGGGTGGTGCGGCGGGTGGAATCTGGTACTCGTCCGGGGTGACCGGATACTCCACCGCCGGTGGTCCGTGTTCAGCTCCAACTGGCTCCATAGACCCCAAGGCCCTAGAGGAAGCAACCAAGGAGGTCCCCTGGACTAGGGCAAGCCACCCTTTGACTTCTCAATCAAAGAAAGGCGCTTTGAGCCGTCGTCGGCTCGTATCGGCGACGACTCGCGTCGGCGGCAGCCAAAGGCGGCTCCACCAATGGTTGCTTGGATGGGCGTAGCAGGGGCTATACTGCTCCGTTTTGGGCGTTCTTGGATGCATTGGAAATCTCAGATCACAGGCTATCAAAATCTGATGTAACCTCACCAAAACAACTAACCATTAATGATTCGCAGCCTTTCTCAGTTTCCGCAATCTGCATTCTACCAGAATTCTGCTCCCTTGGTGTTGTGGCGACCCAAAGCACACACCTCCCTTGGAAGCCTCTTTGCACTAAGTAGCCGTGGACACTTAGGCAGTTCAGGGTACACCAGGACAGCATTCTTGACAAAGGGTTATGGGCCCACTGCTCTGACCTACCTACCAAGATGTTCACGGCTTCCGCAACGCACGGTAGTGTCGCTACGGGCGACATCGCCGTCGCACGTTGAGACTGTCCATTGCAGAAGTTCAACATGGCACAGAAGACAGAGTCCTCGCCCATCCAAAAGTACATGGGCGGCCCAGGCTTTAGGCTGTGGCGGTGGCATTTTGAGATCTACCTCGCGCACAAGGAACTGCTGGAGCTCATGAAGGGCACGGAGGTTCAAGATGCGAGCGCAACGGACGAGGAGAAGACGGCCTTCGCGAAAACGAACACGGAGGCGCTAATGCTCCTCTTGTTGGCACTGCATGAATCTCAGTGGGGCTATATTCATGGCAACGAGCTGGCAGCCGATGCGTGGAAGAATCTCTGCTCCATCCACCAATCAACATCCCTAGCCAACAAGATCTTTGCAATGAAGCGACTCTTGACGGTGAGGATCGAGGAGGGTGAGGACGTCATTTCTGCCATGCAACAGATCGAGTCTCTTGCCTCACAATGCCATGATGTGGGGTGGAAGATTGACACGAAGATGCAGGCAATGGCACTCCTCATGGCTCTACCCGATAGTTGGGGTCCTCTCATCACCGTGCTAGGAGGTTGGGAGGAGGATAAACTCACCTACGGCACAGTCGCCGAGTACATCCGCAACGAGGTGCACCGTCGGAGCGGTGACGAGACCTCGTCATCCTCAACTGCCCTGGTCACCAAGACGTAGGGTGGCAGCAGCAGCGGCAAACAAGGCGGCGGTAAAGGCAGCGACAAGAAGGCCGCCAAGAGGGGTGCATGCCATAACTGTGGCAAGGAGGGCCATTGGGCCAAGGAGTGTCCAGAGGAGGCGCAGGCCGGAGGCAAAGGTGCCAAAGGCAAGAAGGCGCTCCTCAATGGCACCAAGAACCACGACCTGAAGGGCGCCAATCGGCGGTGCCTTGACTGAGGTGAGGAGGAGCATACCCAAGTCAAGAAGGTGGGGTTCATCAACTACACCAAGTCTGCCAAGTCCATGGTGACCGCCAACGACAAGGTCGAACCTGCGGCCAGCCAAGGAAATGTGGACGTAGAGGTGGTTAAGGGTGTACGCGAGTCTGGACTCACGAGTCTGGGCCCAGACTCGGACTTGCGAGTCCGAGTCTGGCATCAGACTCAGACTCGCGAGTCCTGGCTCAGACTCGCGAGTCCTTGGACTCGCGAGTCTACACCATCCAGACTCACGAGTCTGCTCTATGTGGACTCACGAGTCCTGTTCATATGGACTCACGAGTCCAGTCCATNGTGGACTACCGAGTCCATTCCAGGTGGACTTCCGAGTTAGTCCATGTGGATTCCCAAGTCTAGTCCACGATGACTCTCCAGTCCAGTCCATGTGCACTTTCGAGTCTATGATACAGTTACCATCAACACTGTGTAGATGTGAGGCATTAGTTTCCTATTCTCAAGACTTGAGATATAGACTTCTCTTTCATTAGTGCATTTAGGTTCTTGCATGATGTTAGTGTATTCATTGTGCTCTAATTGTGGAATAGGACCAAGATGCAATGTTATGAGTACATGGTCTATATGTATGCATTGTGTGGAAACCCAATTATGTAGTGATCACCACTTCTTACCTTTCGTTGCACTTCTGGTCCAGTATTCCATGCATGCATGTTCCAGCATGGTACTCTACAAATGTGCTTTGAAATGGACATGGTGATTCAGTTGTCTTACGTACATGACAGTTGATACATTATCAAATGCAGGTGGATACAGCTGATGGAAAAGCATAAATGTTTTTGCAAATCCTCTTAAAATGGCAACGTGAAAAGGAAGCATTACACTACCATGTCCTACACTATCTCCTGCACGTCGTCTTCATCTCCTTGTCCTGCACCAAAATCTGCCGGTACATCAAAATCATCGTCTGCATCCTCTAGAGCATCAGCCTCCTCAGCAGCATCTGCTGCAGCATCACTTTCTTCTGAACTTTCAGAAGAGGCTTCATCCCCAACCCCTCCACCCTCCCTTCCATCATCATGTTCTTCATCTGAGTTGGAGCATGCAGCTATGAGCAAACCTGTCGACTGNTGCCTTCTCCTTGTTCTCGATCTCCACCAACTCTGGTGCAACCTGTCCTGATGGGTGTACGGGGAAGTCTTTCAAGGCAGGGTCATTAATCCATGTCTTGAGGCACAGGAGGTCCTGCACAGTGATCTGCTTGAGAGAGTGACGGAAATCCGTCACTACCCGGCCACCAAGGGAGAACATTCTCTCGGATGGCGTGCTTGTCGCAGGCACTGCCATCACATCCTGCGCCAACAGTGCAAATGTTGGGTAACGCTCGGAATTCTCCTTGTAGAACTTCAGCACATTGAGCCGGCGTCCACCTCGTGCAGTCTTCTTGTACATGTCAACCTCTTGCTCGATGGAGTCTGGCACTACTACATTATTTTCCTCTTCAGTTTCCTCAAAGAGGTCGTCCATAGTGTCTGCAAGTGCAGCCTCCACCATGGACGTCTTCTTCTTTCGCACCTGGCGCCCACGCTTAGCTGCTGCAGCCGGCCCACTGAGCTGTAAGCCCTGCGACTGTGAATGACTAGCTGCTGGAGGGCCGCTTGAGTCTACCATCTCATCCTCAATCTCTGTGCCTGCCGCCTCAGCTGCTACTGCTGCTGCTGCTGCTTCTGCTGCTGCCTCTGCTGCTTCTGCTTCTGCCAGTCGCCTTGCTTGGACCCTTTCAAAGTACGGACGCAGATGATCCACCACCTTCACTTCCAGCTCCACGGGGGACTTGATGCCGACGTGCTTGTGGACGTTCGGCATGTGGCAAAACCTAATATTAAAGGAAAAAACAGTTTCACATATTGCAGCACGTGCAGCATTGGTTTGTATGTATCATGTATGCACACATGTATTGGAGTACGTCCATGCATTCATTTGTTGGAGGCAATATTCCATGCATTCAACCTGCTATGAATGCAATCTACCTTTTCTTGCAAAGTGTCATGCATACCCCATCTGCCATTCATGCAACCTGCGATGGATGGAATCTGCCATGCATGTAACGTGTCATGCATGGCAGATTCCAAGAATGGAATCTTCCATGCATGCACTATGTCAAGCATCCAGCCTTCCATCAACAAAAATTTCCATGCATGCACATTTTCATGCANAAGGAAAAAACAGTTTCACATATTGCAGCACGTGCAGCATTGGTTTGTATGTATCATGTATGCACACATGTATTGGAGTACGTCCATGCATTCATTTGTTGGAGGCAATATGCCATGCATTCAACCTGCTATGAATGCAATCTACCTTTTCTTGCAAAGTGTCATGCATACCCCATCTGCCATTCATGCAACCTGCGATGGATGGAATCTGCCATGCATGCAACGTGTCATGCATGGCAGCTTCCAAGAATGGAATCTTCCATGCATGCACTATGTCAAGCATCCAGCCTTCCATCAACGAAAATTTCCATGCATGCACATTTTCATGCATGCAAATTTCCGGTAAGACAGTGTGTCATGCATGCAAAATGACATACATACAATCTGCCAGGCAAGGTTGAGGATGCATACACACCTGAACCGCGGGTCAACAACAGTTGCCACCACGTGCCTCATTGTGCATTTCTTCACATACTTCTCCACCTGCACATACAAAGACCATCGCGATAGGCCACAATATGGATACAGATGCGGGATTTTAGGGGCACGACAGAGTGGACATTGGTTCTTCGTCCTCACCTTCTCACAGGAGTTCACAAAGCCGACCTGCAGAACCACCAACAGTTTCTCAGTTGGATCCAGAGGCGCCTTCTTCTCGGTTTGCTTTTTCACAGCACCCGCAGCCTTCACACGCCAATAGTGCAACTTCTGTAAGATCTGGCTGAAAAAGGGAAGGACGAGGGAAAGCGTTGGGTACTGACTACCAGAGATATCAACTGTAAACCCCTTGAAGGGTTTCAGGATGGTGATGACAAGGCCAAGGAGCTCCCAGCCCTGGCCACTTGGCTTCAGTGTTGGTTCCTTGGCCTGCAACCATTCATCAAGGACATCCTTGATGCGCACAACGCGCTCACACATGTCAAGTGTCGAGTTCCAACGGGTTGGTGTGTCGATGTGGAGGGACATGTACTGCACATCACGAGCGTTGCACATGTTCAGTAGAGACATCTCACGCTTGGCTGAGCGTGTGACAAAGTTCACGATGTGCCGTGCAGTCTGGAGGTGCTCCTCCACCGCGTCCACTGCAATCAAGTCCTTCACTGCAAGGTTGAGGACATGTCCCATGCAGCGGATATGGCCCTCCTTCTTGAAGATGTCATTCTGCTGCACTAGAAAGTTATCTACAAGGCTGTCATTGACCGTGTCATTGTCAACGGTGAGGCTGTACATCTTGCCCCACAGCCCCCATTCCTTCAGTGCAGCAGCCAGCAAGTCAAACACATTTGATGCTGTCGCATCATCAGTGCAGGCAGGGAAGCCCAGTGCCACACTTTGCATCCGCCATGATGCTATCCAATGGGCCGTAATGCCTAGGTACTTGTGGTTGGCATCCGACTGCCATCCATCACACGTGAACGACACCCCGGACTGCACATCGGCAAACATCTTTGCCAGGCGCTTCCGAAATGCTAGTGCACCGTTCTTGATGAGACGCATGAGAGTGATGCGACCAGGGAGAATGGCAAAGGGGTTGCAATGGAAGAAAGCAACGCGGAGCCATGCAGACTCCACACTCAGAAACGACAGATTCTTGTCAACGACATGCTTCCAGATACAACTCTGAAAAAACTTCTTGTTAAATGCGATGCCCACCCCTGCCACCCCACGTGCCACGGCAGTGTTTGTCCCATCAACTACACCGGCAGTAACCAAATCCTGATTGGTGGAATTTGCAAGGTTCTTCTGTGCCTCCAGTGCCTTCAGTTCTTTCCATCGTTCACTGTGTTGTTTGCGCACGTGCTTCCACATCGTTGTCGTTGAACCTTGCACCATCGAATATGAACCTGTACAGACAGCCAACCTCTCCAGTGCCATGTCAAATCAGGAATCTGGACTGTGGCATAACCATGCAGAGCAATGTACTTCANACCCCAGCAAAGCAATGCAAAGAACATCAATGCACAGAACAGAAATGCACATGACAGCACTCAAGAGCGGAGAAATGTGCAGCGCAGCAAAGTAAAGCACAGCGAGGGAATGCAAAGTACAAAAATTTACAGCAAAGCATAGCAAAGCAATTCAAAGCAGAGCCATGCATTGCACATAAATGCACAGCAATGCAAAGCAATGCAATGTGCAGCACAGCAATGCAAAGCAAACAAGTGCACAACAAAGAGAAGTACACATCAATGCAGATTACAAGCAAAGCACAGAAACTCACAGCAACGTATAGATGATCAATGCAAAGCACAGCTGTGCAACACAATGTGCAGCACAGCGACGAGAAGAACAGGATTGCACTGCAATGCAAAGTGATCTGTAGCACATCGACAAGAAGCACAAAAGTGCACAACAATGCAAAGCGTAGCAATGTACAGCACAGAAAAGCAATACAATTCACTTTCATGCAGAGAAACGCAATGCATAGCACAACACTGCAATAGAATTCACTGCCATGCAGAGCAATGCAATGCATAGCACAACACTGCAATACAATTCACTGCCATGCAGAGCAATGCAATGCATAGCACAACACTACAATACAATTCACTGCCATGCAGAGCAATGCAATGCATAGCACAACACTGCAATACAATTCACTGCCATGCAGAGCAATACAATGCATAGCACAGCACTGCAATACAATTCACTGCCATGCAGAGCAATGCAATTCATAGCACAACACTGCAATACAATTCACTGCCATGCAGAGCAATGCAATGCATAGCACAACACTGCAATACAATTCACTGCCATGCAGAGCAATGCAATGCATAGCACAACACTGCAATACAATTCACTGCCATGCAGAGCAATGCAATGCATAGCACAACACTGCAATACAATTCACTGCCATGCAGAGCAATGCAATGCATACCACAACACTGCAATACAATTCACTGCCATG
>SZWC01006246.1:25010-48388 GCA_023375785.1 Penium margaritaceum
CCCTTCTCCACCACTCCACCCTCATGGATTCTGTTTCCAGAAAAACCTACACCGATTCCGTCCTCGGTAAACTCTTGTCCACCCACAATGGCCCCAACATCACAAGAATCACCTTCAGAAACACTTCCATAAATGCCTACTCCACCATCATCCTCACTAAAACATGTTCCCCCTCCATCACCCCCAACAACCTCATCTTCTGTTTCTGACGATGATGACTATTAAGTCATATCAGAACATTTGCCGCCCATTGGTCTCCCACCTTCCTCGGCAGCAGGAGCACTTACAGAAACTCCACCTACCGCAGCAGCTGCAGCATCAATACCAGAGCCAGTCCTTTGGCTGTTGGCAAGGATCAACAAAATTACTGCCTCAACAGGTACCTTTGATGACACATATGGAGACCTCAATATTCAAGAGGATCGCCATGTTGAACTTCATCAAGTGTCCTCTCTCCCTTCCTGGGCTGCTTTTGGATACTCTCTCAGTAGCCTTCAATGACCAAATCCATACATGAACCCTCGAAAACTCCAGTTTCCATGACTTCCCCAACTCAACACAACTATTCAGACTGCTCCAGTTGCTACACCCAACACAAATGAAGAGGCTGTTTCTGGCCCCCAGGCTGATTCGAGGCGTTCTTCCATCGCTAGCGAATCAGCCTCCTTCAAATCCACCTCCACCTACAGTGATGTCCCTTGTCCACCACACAAAACAATGGTGGTTGGTAAATGGGTCTTCCGAATTAAAAATCATTTGGAAAATCCCACAGATTTCAAATCTTGATATGTGGCAAAGGGGATATCACAGCACTATGGCGTGTACTTCTTTGACACCTTCTCTCCAACTTCCAGGTTTACCACTCTGCGAGCCCTGCTTCACATTGCAGCCTGTCAAGACATGGAACTGCACGCAAGGGATGTGTCTACAGCCTTTCTTCAAGCCGATCTGCACGTGACTATTTGTCTTAGATGCCCTCACAGATGCACTCCAAAAAATCTAGACATCATCTGGAAACTACACTGACCAGTCTATGGTCTCAAGAAATCATGCATGGCATGCAAAGCTTCGTGCAATGCTCCTTGACCTAGGCTTTACAGCCTCAACTGCAGATCCCAGTCTGTTCCTGTACTCTCGGCCAGGAGAGGACTCCTATATCTTGGCCTTTGTCAATGGACTTGACCTGGCATCCACCAAACCCATCGCCCACCAAGCATTAAAGGCAGCACTCCTTGATTGATTCACCATAAAAAATCTCAGAGAACTGACACTCTATCTGGGCGTTGACATCCAACGAGATCTAGAGAAATGTCCCGTCACTCGCTCATAGATTCTGTACATCACCTTTCTGCTTTGGCTGAAATAAATACTGCAGGAACATAGCTATCCTCAGCCCCTTCCTATTCTGTGGTGTGATATTCAGAGAATCATTGCTCTGTTACAGAACCCAGTATTCCATCCACGCACGAAACACATTAAGTTGTGCTACTTCTTCCTTTGGGAGAAGATACAAGCCAATGAGTTGATACTCCAACATGTGGCCTTAAAGGCCAAAAAAGCTGAGATCTTCACCAATGCTCTCAACCAGGCTCAACATGCTACCCAGGTCTGCCTTCTAGGTCTAAGTTCCAATGACAATTGATCATCATACACTGGTTCCTTTCAAGGGAGGTGCGAGAATAAAGAAGAGAAATTAGCAAGAGCACTGGAACACCTCTGGCGTCCCACCAATAATCGTTCACACCCATGAAGACTTCGACTTCCAACTTTTGGGGGTCAAGGCGGAGTCGCCAAGTCGATCAACGTCGACTTGGACATCGACTCCACTTGACCCCCATTTTTTTGAATTAGGGTTCAAATGGTGTACGATATGGTGGGCAAGCCTGTGTCTACTTTGACGAACAACGGAAAAAGGGGGGGGGGGGTCGGCTCGACCTCCGAAATGCCGACTTTCGGAGCGACCTCATGAGCATCTCCTACAACATTCCTGTGGGCTCTATGCGGCGCCATCACATGTGTTGTCCACGCATGAGACACGCACGATTGGCATGCTGGCTCCTCTCAAAGATAATGCATGCTCGTTAACAGCAAATGACAATAGGGTAGGTATGTGGAACTTCCACATACGTAACCTAGGTGGCATCCACATCACTAGACTAGATACAATGAACAGCAGTGCATGAGCTGCACAATCTGGGCCGCAAATTGCGGAGGAATGAATGGTTTGTTGTCCCCCCCCCCTCCCCCCGGGCCCTTGTGCCTCGTATCCTAGGTTTTGTAGGGTAAACGGTTGTCCATTTTGTTGCTCTTCCCGACATTATGAGCTAAGGCCCTCTGACCGAGGGCCTTAGCTGCACCTTGCAGCACCACCATGGAGCACTAGCCCGTCACACCTAGGCCTTGGTGAGATCCACCAGCACCACCATGGCTGGTGGATCTCGGACGACATCTTCAGCCAGCCAGGGAACCTCCTCTGGCAGGCTCCCTGTCCTCACAGGGGATTTTCTCNAATGGCAGAAAACCATCGATAAAGTCATGGCCAAGAATGTCTTACCCATCTCCTTCTGCCGGGACTCTTGCGTGCTGGAGCTTGTGGAAGATTCCCAGAAGACAACAGGTGGTTTCAGGTTGCCAAGCAAGGACAGGGTGAAAGAGGAGACTCTCCCTGTACTTGATAGAGAGCTTGCCGACATGGAGGTGCCACTGCGCAGCGGCTGTGACATTTTCGGAGTCTCCCTCAGGGTGGACGAGTGGAGCGACATTCAGATCCGCCCAATCTACTCAGCCATGGCCTCCAACGCCGATGGATTTGCTCACCTCTTCAGCCGTGACACGACTGGCTTGGTCCATGATGTCAACCATGTGGCTTGCGTCTTTGACCAGGCCATCACTGAGGTGGGACCTGAGAAGGTAATCCTGGTAATCGCGGACATCGCAAGCACAAGCAAGAAGGCGTACGAGGCTTTGTGCGTGAAGGGTTTGATAGCAAGGCGTGCAGCCGGAGGGGCGACCGGGAAGAGGGCGCATATGGTGCAACCAGCATCATGCAGCTTGTCAGCTTGGGAGGAATCGTACGGGAGGTTTTCGTATGGCCACAGACCCTTACCTCATGCCAAGATACGGAAGCTGAGCTCCCAGCTCCGGAACTCCTCCCTGGCCTAGAGCGGCGGGGTCGGGGTCTCAAAATCCTTTGGCTTGCAACCGACACCTAGAGCGGGGCCAAGGATAGATGTCACCGTCTGCCGTTGGTGTTGGGTCTATTGCTACGCCAAGTAATGTGTGGTCACAGAAACAGCGGGACTAGCGTGTCTAGGAGGAATGAATGGCAGTGGGGTTCTTGCGTGGATTTGTGGCGTCGGGGGTTGTAGTGCTGCAAGTTGTTGCAACAGTGTGGCAAGTTGCTAGCGAATAATGGCTAGGGGATTCGGAGATCCGGCGAGAAAGCCTGTGGGTTGCTGCTGCTTCTTCTGCTATTGCTGCTACGGTTGTTACTGCTGCTACTGTGGCTGCTGTTACTGCTCCTGCTGCTACTATGGATGCTGCTGCTATTGCTCCTGCTGCTGCTGCTGTAGGTGTTGTTGTTACCACTGCTACTAGTGGTGGTGCCACTACTGCTGTGGCTATAGCATGGGCTACTGTTGCTGCAACGGCAACTGCTGTAGCAAAAGCAGCTGCGGCTACGGGTGTTGTTGCTGTAGCTGCGGTAGTAGCAATGGCTGCTGTTGCTGCTGCAGCGGCTGCTGTAGTTGCTGCTGCTGCTGCTGTTAAAGCTCCTATAACTGGTGTAGAAAAGGGGAACGAGTGGGTCCTCCAACAGAGGAGGACTCTTGCTCACCAGGGCTTCCAACCATAATGGATTGACTTGGGAGTATTGCTTTGTTTTTGTTTTTTTCCTTTGTTCTTCCTTCTCCCCCTTTTTTTTTTAGTGCTGATGTCAGCTGTGACGTCAGCACTGACATCGGACAATGACGGCTGACTTTAGGAGCAGCTCGCTGGTGCTGACATCAGTAGCGAGTCGCTGCTGATGATGCGGCCACCACGCTACTGCTGCTATTACCACTACTGCTATTCCATCATCACTGCTGTTGCTGTTGCCGCTACGGCTGCTGCTGTTCTTGCGGCTGTTGCTAAACCGCCGCCGCTACTGTACTTCATTCAGTGACAACATGGTGTTCGTATGCTTTTTCTCGGATACATTGTTGTGTTTCTTCGACCTGTGGATGTATCAGTATCAAAGCTAAAATATGCTACATATGGCGTGTTAAAGAGCGGTCACTAGATATGGGGGACTTCTTCACGAAATTGGTAGGTACATGGTCACACCCCTGTTGGTGACATGATTAACAAGCTCCAGAGAGCTCAGCCAGGCCCAGTTCTGTTAGGGATCTCTCAGTTTCTCTTATTCTCAGTTGCTAATCATTCATTCTCAGTTCTACTAGCCTTTCAGGCGCTAAGTCCTCAGCACGCGGTTTTCCTCTCACAAGTCTCAGTGTAACTAGAGGGAGCAGCAGTGCAAAGCAACGAGCGTGGGTCTATGCCTACTCTAGCCATACTGCAGCCCAAACCAGCCGCTCTAGACTAGTTTCTAGCTTGGTATCATAGCCAGAGAAAATCAAAGCAGTAGATCTCAACAGCAGCCAGGCGTACAGGTCCCAGTCTACTCCGGTGGTCCCAGAAACGTGCCCGTGTAGGGGGAACTCTGCCGAGGTTTTTCTGGTGGAGTTCACCCATCAAGTGGTGTCGTCAAACGCTTCTGACACGGGGGAAATGCTGCTGAAGTTTTCTGTGGAAGCACCGACCCTACAACGGCGATAGCGTTAGCGGACTCGCGGCCAGCAAAGTGATCTGTGATGCCGGGACAGCACCAACGCACGCGGCGCCAGCGCCACGGACAAGGGAAGTCCCTTATCTTCCCCTCCCCTATCTCTCCTCTTCTGCTGCAGCCGCGGTAGCAGCAGCACCTAGCACCGTGGCAGCGGCAGTAATAGTAGCGCAGCTATAGCAACCGCTGCAGCAGCTGCGGCACAAGCCACAACGTGGCTGCAGCTACTGCAGTAGCTGCATTGGAGCCGTAGCCGGGACAACAGCATTAGAGCAGCCACAGCCGTTATGGCAGCAGCCATAGCAGCAATTGCAGCACAGCCGCAACCGCAGCAGTAGCAGCCGTGCGCAGCTGCGACAGTCCCAGCCGTAGCAGCAGCGGTGGTAGCGACATCCGAGGCAGCAGCCGTAGCTGCCACAGCAGCTGTAACCTCAGCAGCAGCGCAAAAGCAGCAGCCACAGCATCAGTCACAGCAGTAGTAGCAATAGAAATGGCTGCAGCAGCCGAGAACTGCGTGGTTGCAGAGAGGCGATGGCAGGCAAGAGCAGACAAGAGATGCGGGGCTGTGGAGAATGGTGCCACTGAGAGCTAGGAGTTGCGGGCTACCGTGTCGCAGTGGTGCGGATTTTCAGCACTCCGAGACAAGGTGCTGATGGTGATGCTAGGCGGGACACCCGCTCAGCGCCTCGATGATGCGGCTGTTGAGATGCAGAAGTGCTTAGCAACAGCAGAAACTGCAGGACCAAGAGCTGTGGGTCTGCAGCTGAAGCACGAGGCTAGAATGCTGTGGCTGGTACGGTGGTGTTCAGCTGCTGCTATGCTGTAGTGCTATAGAAAAAATATGTGCCGGTCCGAGAGTGGCAGTGGGCACCAGTGCCACAACGATGTGGTGCCGTGGAGAAATGAGACCTGCCGGTGGCTCAACTGCGGAGTTCGAGCTGAGCGAAGGGACTTCCGAGAGTCCCGGGTGTGAGACCCGACATGGTGGCTAAACCGCCAGTCCGCACGACATGCCACGAGTCTACAATCCATTGAAGGGAGGGACGTTTCCCTCTTGCTTTGATACCAGTGGGTAGTGGCAAGACGCCGATAACACACTCTCTACCCAACAAGCAAAGTCCACACAACATCCATGGCGGCAGGTGGAACAAGGAGTTGGTGAGAATTACTTAGAAACAGTGAGAGACAGAGTAGTAAGAGTTACGAGCCAGTGAGCTCTTAGCATCTGGTTCGTTGAAAAATTGTCCCTCCTAATGCCCAAGTGCGGCGCCGGGAGGCGCCGACGAGCCGCCAGAAACTATTAATGCCGCTCCGGCGGATCTGGCAACTCAAAGATTACTCGGATCCTAAAATGGAGGATTTCCCTGTAATGTTGACCAGTCACTGAATCCGGTGGAATTTCCTTCGCCGGAATCGGACAAGTATCGAGGGAGAGATGGTCTTCCAAAGTTGGGGTATGCGCAGCGGCTCTGGGAGCCGGCTGCAACTCGAAATCCGGTCAATAATCGACCGGACCGAGTAACAAAGTTACCATCTGGAGAAATCGCTCCGATAGGCCTGCCGAGGCGTCCGGTGAATGATCCACCTGATCCGGCGGATCATCCACCGGATCCAGTAGTGCAGGTTGTTACTGAGGGACTTAGCCAAAAACCTGGATCGACGTCCGAAACTCAGCAGTATGTTTTGTTACTCGGGGACCGTCAAAATTCTGACTGCAGGTCCGCGGACAGGTTTCGAACCTCATCACACCCCATCACCAAACGCGACCCAAAAGTGGGGAGGGTGCGTGGAAACAGTGCGGGGGACCCCCACACCATGTGCAATGGGATATGCGCCTTCGGAAAGGCACTTCGCACGTGAAGGAAGGCGCCACGGCGAGTGGCGGCGTCAGGCTTCTGTGGTGGGTGAGACCTGCGCTTCGGCAAGCGTAACTTGGGCTACGCTTGGCCAAATCGCGCACGGTTTGGTTCATTGGAGAGCTCATGACTAGTCCTATAAATGTTGTGATCATGTCCATGCTAAAAAATGAATGCAAATCGACGTTATTCCCTTCGCAAACTGACTGTCTCTGAATTTCTGCTCACATAGTGTGAGGCGACCAGAAAGCTCACGCTCAGTCTCAGATTCGCCCAAAACAGTAGACGTGAACCAATAGAGCCTATCAGACCAATGTTGGGACCGCACCTCGCGGATCTCATCCTGACATGGTTGACCGGGCCACCTACACGATGAGCTTGATGTGGGGCCCGACCGCCACCCTGGGGTTGGCAATAAGCCACCGTGGTCACTCACACCTCGGAGCGACCAAGAGTGTGGTCGCGCAGGATCAGCAACCCGGTGTAATGAGCTACAAAACTAGCACAACATGCAAAGTAGTTCACACCAAGAAACCACATTGGCCACACGCGTATGTGAAGCATGCACCTCTCAAGTAATCNGTAACCAGGCAAAATAGCCAGGATATCCAGGATCTCGAAGAGCGGACCCTGCCATAACCTAGAGGGGAATTTTATGTCTGCCATATCCAGCACTTACAAAAAATGAATGAGGTATCCGACCTCGCTCGCCATGCTCAATGAGCGACATGCGTCGCTGATTAAGCATGGCAATGAGGGTCATGCGACTGTTGCTTGATCACAACCCTCGCTCCCTTGCAAGATCGCAATCAAGCGATTACCCTTGTATTTCATTTTTTTTATGCGCGTTTGTGCATCGAAAAAAAATTGAATACAAGCCCCCTCTTACGATTTAGGGCTTTGTACGTTTTGTGTGGGCGGAGCCCACGCAAAACATTAAATTCTACATCATAACAGGGGGTTTGCGCATTGAATTAGTATTTGAAAAAATATATCATTGCCCGACTCCGATTGAGCAAAAATGCCCATTTCAGATTTCTTTTACGGCACACAAAATACCTTAGGTTTGCATGAAAAACACTTCCAAACCCAACCCCAAATTATGTTTGGGGTTGAGGGTTTTATTCTTTGCGTGGGCATCTGCTAGGCCCCGCGGTAGCCGGGCCCAGCAGATTCCCTTTCAACGCATGGGTTATCTCAGACCCCTCATGCAAACCCGACGCAAACCCCTCCCTCGAACAATCACAAACATCTTGAAAGTGGGATTTGTGATTGTTAAAGGGGCTTGATGATGTCATCACTCCGCCACGGCACTTTAGCCCGTGGCATAAGCTATAGGCCTGCAGTTCTCGGCCCCGCAGCTCCATGGTCTCGATCTCTTCGACTCTGCTGTCTTCACTGCACCTTTGTACTGTGTTGTACTATTGCAATAATCTCACAGAACAGCAATCTGCAGCTCACAGCTCTCAGATGCATCACTCTTAACTGTCTTTGCAGCTTCTTCTTACTCAGCAGCGGCGGCCGCGTCTGCGGCTTGTTCCGCCACCCTGGCTTCACCTCCGAAGACAGCACCAGCCCCTACCTCTCCAAGGGGCCATAGTGAACCACAATTCAATTACGAGCACATTGCACAAGGAGAGGAGGAAGCAGATCGGACGGGAATCGAGGCGTGGTTGCGTCGCCGTCGTTGTGACAGCCTAGGGTACCATCCGCGAGAGGACTGCAACCCGGAGGACGCCGAGGCCTGCGCTGACGCTGCTAAGTACGCAGCCTACTGCCAGTCTACCATGGACGACTCACCAACCGGGCAGAATGGGGGCCGCCACGCAAATAGAGCCGTCCTTCTCCCCCTATAAGCTCTACCATTGCCTGTAGGACGCGTCGGCAGTGTTAGCGTACCACACCTGCTGGGACGGCTCGGGCTGCACCAGCAGCCCGAGCAAAGCCAACAGAGGCAACCTCATGTCATGCCGTGTCTCCCAATATGTCTCAGGCTGCTGTGGCATCATCTGGACCCCCTGACATCCTCACTGCTCTTGAGACCGTCATTGTTTATAACACGGCTCTCTCTTCCACGAATTCTCCCACAGCATGTGCCACGCCTGCACCTGCCAGCACTGCTACTTGCAGGGTAGCTGAGACCTATATCACCGATGTAGCTGATCAGGGTCCTCTTGTAGCCATGGCAGTCAACATATCCACACAGGTTGCAGCACCAGCTGATTCTGTTGCAGGAACAGCAACCTCAGCTGCTACCGATCTCTCCAGTGCCGTGGTATCCATCCAGATCTCCACCTCTCAGGTGCCCCCTGTTGCTACATCCTCATCGCTTGGCCATCATATCCGCATCCTAGTCATGACTACAGTTGCCATCTCCACTGTCACAGGTGCAGATCATTGTGGAGTCGCCTGCCTCATAGTCCATACATCCTCCACTATGGCAGTCATAGCAGCTTCAGTAGTGACTACACTACCGCCACTGTGTGGCCTCTATTGTTAGACTTCCTCTTTTTGCTTGGGTACCTTTCTCCTCCTCTCTTTCCTTCTTCTTCCATGGCCGTGTGCGTGCGTTCCACCCTTGGTTGTACAGCACCGTCCAGCAGATCATTGTCCTCTCATACTTTCCCACGTCCACCGGGGCAACAAAAAACTCTGCTGAAAAGCTCTTTAAGTGAATCTTACCGCACTAACCATGCCAGTTGATGATGATCAGTATGCTGCTCTGCAGAATGAGCTGCAAAAAGAGCATGTTGCTCTTCAAGCAGCCCTCACAACACAGCGCATGGCTGAAGAAACGTTGCGCGCTGAACAAGGTGATCAGCAGACATTTGCCGATCACATTGCCAACCTTGTTCTCAACTGCCTATAGGCTACATTGTGCTCCATGCCTGCCGCATCTGCTGCTACTGACATTGCTGCTACATTTTCCACCTCACTCACTTCCGTGTCCAACACCATCAGCTCTCTCACTTCTACCTCCCTTATTGCTGCAGCTGTGGCAGGTGCTGTTGCTACTAAAGCCCTTGCACGGCCCGCGCAGCACAAGCCTGACTTTGACTCAGTACTACCTCACTTTACCTCTAACCTCTTCTTTTCTTCCTGGGAGGTTTGCTTCAATGCTTGGACACAAGGTGAGCATCTGTGGGAGTGCTACCACTTGCCCAATCCCTCCCCAAAACCTCCCTTTGTGCCCACTGATGCTGAGTTCGCGCATGCTATCCGTGCTCTTATTCGTGCTGGACCCAATGATCTCAGTGATGAGATAGGGTCATACAATGCTGAGACTGCTTGCCGCACACTTGCTGATCCTGCTGGCGCCTATGCACTCATCAAGCATCGCACCAATGTCACTGGGCACACTGCACAGAGTCTCCTCACAATACAATTCAACACGCTCTCCATGCATGCTTACGAGACAGCGGATTCCTATTCAGCACGCTGCCTACACCTTTTGAAGGAACTCAGTAAAGCGGCACCTGGAAAGCTTCCTACTGTTCTCTTTATCATCAACGGCCTCATCCCTGAGTTTTCTTACATCTTCAAGGAAGTGAAGGCCTCAGATCTCGAGTGCCTTACCGCTGAGCCCATGTCTGCTGACTCTCCATTGGGCACTGGCGTTCTCTGGGAATGTACCTCCCAATGTCTCACCAACTGGTGGAGCCCTCTTCAAAACAAGTTCATCCATCGTGCAGCTCTTTCAACCGCCACCACAGCACTCCCTTCTACCTCATCATCCTCTACCTCTTCCTCCTCACCCTCCTCCTCTACCAAATCTCTTCTCAACCAAGGGAGGAGAGGGTGGTCGTGGTCGCGGTCGCAGTCGAGGTAAAGGTAACGGTGGTTCTTGTTCCGGCGTCCACGCCAGCCGCGACAAGGGGAAGGGCACCAACAACAACTTTTCTCCTTCTTCCACTCCCAGCAATGTCACGTGCAAGAACTGTGGCGCCTTCGACCACTCTGCACCAAAGAGTCCTTTGCCACCAGACAGTAAGCGCCTGGCCTCTGCCATGTGTGCACACTGGGCACGGTCCTCCGGGGGGTCAGGCAGCACCTCTCGTGTCACCACCTCCACAACTCCGACGGGCTGCAGCACCCCTGTCACCTCCGAGGCCGTCGCCTACAGCACGACTGCCGCCCCGCCACCACTTCCTTACCCCTGGGGCTGGCCCCCGAGGTATGGCGGGCCGGTCTTCTACGGCCCCCCATCTGGCGCCTACTCTCCTCTCGCCTGGGCATCTCCGTCCTACCCGCCTTGTCGTCCCTCCTCTAGAGTTTTCATTACTCCAGACCTGCCCAAGGACGAGCCCCAGCTGGATGCTGTGCTTTCTCATGCCGTCCACAAGCATCATCTTCGTGATCAGGGAGGTGAGAGTAAGCACTCTGGGTAGGAGCCTCTTGCGTGTATCATTGATGGGGATTTGCGTGGTCCTGCGTCTGGTCATGTTCTCGGGTGTCCTCTTGCCGATGTTCTGTGGATTGAGGAACGGCAGTCTGTGCATATGCCCCATTGTCTCGCTACATGTGGTCAGCGTTTCTCACCGCACGCCGCCTTCACCGGAACGAGTCGTGACCCCTTCACTGTTTGTGCGTTGGGTGGCTTCTGGATTCTTGACTCCGGAGCCACCAACCACATGACTTCATCGCGCACGTCCTTTCTCCCTCTTGGCCCCGTTGGTTCCATGCATTTTTTTCGCACTGGCTCCGGTCAGCTGTTCCTTATTCAAGGCCTTGGAGTCATACACTCTGTCGGCCTTGGGGGGAGGGCTGTTCTTGCCAGACGTCCTGTATGTTCAATCACTTGAGCTGAGTCTCCTCTCTATTATGACGCTCGACGACCAAGGCATGGAGTTCTCTTCCAGTCGTAGTTTTGCCTTTGTCTCACACCACATACCTGGCCGCATTCTCCTGCATAGAACACGTTGTGATTGTCTGTTCAGTGTTCCCACCTTCACACCCACTCTCACCATTGCTACTTACATGAATTTTTCTCGCTCCCTTTCCCCCTGCTCATGCATAGCTGCTACATCGCCGCTTGTGTCACATCCACACTGCTGCCGTGGACAGCCTTCTTTGCATGCTTCCAGCAGACGGTCTTGATGCTGCTATGTTCCCTACCCCTTACCCCCCTTAATGTGTTGACTACGCTCAAGGCAAAATGCAACGGTCTCCTTTTTCCACTTCAAAGTCTCACACGTCTTATCCTCTCAACCTGCTACATGCTGACGTCATGGGGACTCTTCCTCATGAGGCTCTTTGGGAGGATAATTTGTTGCGTTCTTTGCCTTACTGACGACTTCTTCCGCATGCATTGGGTCTTTGCTCTCAAGCAAAAGAGTGACGTTTGCTCCACTCTTGAGCCTTGGCATCCCCAGGCTGAACTTGCTTGTGGTCACCGTCTCCGTGTCTTTTGTTTCATCATAGCGGTGAGTTCATTGGTCCAACCTCTTGTTTTCTCTAGTCTCAAGGTTTGAGCATTGAAGCTACGGCTCCCTACACACCTCAGCAAATCGGCGTGTCTTAGTGCTGGAATAGGACTCTTGCTGATGGTGTTCATACCCTTCTCAGAGCGTCTGATCTTTCCCCTCTATTGTCTTTTGAAACCATGTCCTACATGACGTGGGTCTGGAATCGTGTCCCTCATGGTCCCCTCCCATGTCATGTCACGCCGTTTGAATATTGGTTTGGGCGTCATGCAGATCTCCGCCTTACTCGTGTCTGGGGTTGCGTTCCTGCCGTCTGGCTCCCCGAGGACTTTCGTGACGGTAAACTTAGTCTGCGCACTCGCTTGTGCACTTTCCTCGGGGTCTCATCCAAGTCCAAAGCCTGGTGCTTTTAGGACCTCAATCGCATCCCTGATATCAAGTCTTGTGATGCCCTCTTCTTTGAAGACGTCTTTCCTCGCGATATGTCCCATGTCGCTCCATCCTCTTCCCTTTCCTCGCTCCGTCGGCTAGGGGGGGAGGGTCTGTTCCAGCCTACAGTTTCTCTCGAGCACCTCCTTTTGACTCGGATCATTCTTCCTCTGGCCCCTCTTCTCCTGTGTCTGGCATGTCTCCTAGCGCTGACACGCGTCTCAGCTCTCCGTCTGCATCCCCATCTGGTCCTTCCACATCGTCTTCCCCCTCTGTGTCCTTTCACTCCACGTCAGCACCTCTCAGTACTCCGTCATTGTCTGTTGACACTCTGGCACAGTATTCCCCACGCGTTGTCGTTAAGCCCTCTCCACTGCTTTTCCTATAGCCAACCGCGGTTGTAAGTGAGACACTCTCTCCCCCAGTCCATAATGCACCTCTTGTCGTACCACAATGGTACACTCGTGGAGGTAGACTCCATACACTCCTAGAGAACTCTGTCACACAATCCTCACAGCCCCCACAGCATCACACCTGCTCTTGTGAATCCTCCACCGCATCCGGCTCTGCTGCTAGACCCACTGGTCTTGATGCACTAGGACTTGCTGTGAGCGTCGTTCACCCTAACTCAGTAGTGGACTACACACTCCTTGCTCATGAGTTCCACATTGGTCTACATGCCGCAGTCGTTGGGTATGTCACCACCTGCTTTGCGGCAAGCGGGCTTCCCTTACTCCCAGCAGAGCCTAGCAATGTCCGTCAGGCTAAGGAGGTAGCCAACGCTGATCTATAAGAGAAAGCCATGCGTGAGGAGCTCATAGCCTTGAGCAAATATGAGGTGTTTGAACTTGTTGATCTCCCAGCAGGTCGTAAGGTTGTTTCAGCCCGCTGGGTAATTTGGCGTAAGCTGAAGCCTGATGGCATGATTGACAGGTGTAANCCCGTTGTCGTGCAATCAGTGAAGACCCTATTGCAGTCCACCTACAAAATGAAGGACTTGGGTCCAGGTGGTGTTTTTCTTGACAAGGAGCTCAAGCGTGACCGCCAGCGCCGGAAGGTGCACATGCACCAGGCCGCCTACATCAGCATTCTGGGGGAGCGCTTCTCCTCCTTGCTCGCTAACACCCCCACTGCATCCGCACTGATGACTCCTTCCAGCCAGCACCTACTGAAGTCACACGATATGACTCAGTTGGGAGACGTTGTCAATGTCACTGATTTCCTCAGTGTGATTGGGTCCATTATGTACCTTGCCACCACTATGCGAGCAGACATGGCCTTCTTGGTCAAATTCCTGGCTCAATTCTCCCAGCAGCCCCGTCAGAGGAATCTCAAGGGTGCACTACGTGTCATCCGCTACGTACTATCCACTGCATGTATGGGACTGTGCTACACGTCACAACCCTCTGTGGTTGTTGATGAGAGTCACTGAGCTCATGATTCAGAGGCACGTAGTCGCATCGGCTACATCTTTCTCGTCGGTGGGAATGCTATCTCATGGAAAAGTGGCAAACAGGGTTGTGTTGCACGTAGCTCCTGTGAGGCTGAGTATGTCGTACTTGGCACAGGTACGTGTAAGGGTGTCTGGCTTTCTCGCTTGCTGCGGCAGCTTCGCGTTCCCATTTTCTGCATCAGGTTGCGCTATGAAAATCAAAGCACCAAGGTAATTGCTGAGCACGACGGCATGCATCATTCACACACAAAGCACATCAACATTAAGCATCACTTTGTGGAAGAGTGCATTGCCGCAAGAGAGGTCCAGATCGTCGCGGTCGACACGCGTCAGGAGTGTGCAGACTTTCTCACCAAAGCTCTCAGCAGTGGAATGTTCAAGGTGGCTATGCATGCTGTTGGCCTCTTGTGTGTACGCAATGCCCTTGGCTGATGTGACAACTTCTTGTCTGTTCCTCATGTTGTGATCCTTCATGCGGTGAATGGGCTGTTTGTCTGTGGGTCATTCGGGAGTGTTGGTTGTGCCTGTAAAACACGCAAGTGACCTCTTGACACCATCCATTCACACACAATATTACTGTAGGTGATTGAGCAAGCATGAAGGTGTGGGCCGTGCATCACTGGCATCTCTGCGGGGTGCAAGATAGGCGTGGGCTCGTCTGTGCTCAGTTCTGCCATGGATAGTGTTTTGCTATTCTCAGCCTTTGGTGATTGGCCGTTACATGGCTGAAACATGAGCGAGATTACTTGGGAGATGCATGCTCCACATACACTCGTGGCCGATGTGGTTTCTTGGTTTTAACTGTCTTGCATGTCTCCTGCTGTATGGCCCTGTTTGGCATCGTTCACTATCGTAGGCACTGCCTGGATTCAGGCAGCCATAACTCTTTCCTGCAATTTTTCTAGCTGATTCTGACCGCACGACTGCGTTTGCAGCGGCAGTATTATGGTATTGTCCAGTTTTCAGGCAGAACGGACTACGCCCGGGTTCTGGGTTGTCGGGCGTTTGGAAGGGCTCACCGAGAAAACCCAGCCTGCCAGAAAATAGGTCCTAGACTATTTTCTGATTGGCTCGTTAGCTGAGTTACAAGTTCTGCACTAGTGGGGGGGAGCTAGAATTTGGAGGGGTCTCCCATTGTTGCTCATTCTTCATTCCTAATCAGTCACTTTCAGTTTTCAGCTGCTTTCTGGCACTAACACTGGCGCACACATTTCACAGTAACAAACCTAGAGCTTCCAGACGTGGACTCTAGAGCAGCAAACTGAGGGGCCGGCAGACGTAAGCAACGAGCGTGGAAGCCCGCACGCTGCATCAACAATGCATGCTGCCCCAACCTGCTGCCTAGGTTTTCTAGCTTGGTATCAGAGCCACGGCGTAGCAGCAGCATTAGAAGACTGGCGTACAGGTGCCAGACAACACGGACCCCCATACGCGCCAGTGCAGGGGAAATGCTGCCGAAATTTTTCGGCGGCACTAACCCCCACACATGATGCGAGGAGGTGAGCGTCAGGCCGCATCCAACACCTACGGGCGATGACGCACGGTGCAACGTCACCCAAGTGTAGTGGCTGGCACCAGCACGTAGGAGCAGCAGTCTGCAACAGCGGTAGCCGTAGGCAACAGCAGCAAGCAGTGGCACTTGTGACGAGCAACAGCTGCGTGCAACAGCAACAGCAAGCAGAAGCAGTAGCTCCCAATAGCCTACAGCAGCAATAGCCCGCAACAGCAGCTCGCAGCACCAGCAGCCCGCAGCAGCAGCTCGCAATAGCAGCAGCTCGTAACAGCAGCGAGCAGCAACGGCAGCAAGCAGCAGCTGCAGCAGCGTGTAATAGACGCAACAGCGAGCCGTAACAATAGCCAGCTACAGCAGCGGTTGTAGCAAGCAGCTGCCAGCAACGGTTGCTGCTGTTTGCTGCCCGTAGCAAGCGAGCAGCGAGCAGCATCCCGCTGCTAACAGTGAGCAACAGCTTGCTGCCAGCGAGCAGCAGCTCCCTGCCAGCGAGCAGCAGCCCGCTGCTCGTAGCTAGTAGAGGGCAGCTGCCCGCTATGACAGACAAGAAAAGGGGAAAAAAACACAAGGAGAAAACATCCCTTACCCCACAAGCTTTGCTACAACGGCTACAGCAGCTGCCTTTGTTGTTGTGGCCCCAACAGCAGCCGCAGCAGCCCGCAGCAACAGCAGTTGTTGCTCTAACTGCAGCCGCAGCAGTAGCAGCAATAATAACAGCACTCGCGGCAGCTGCAGTAGCAGCAGTTGCTACAACAGCAGTAGCAGTAGTGGCTGTAGCAATAGCAGCAGTAGCAGCAACACCAATCGCAGTAGTAGCAACAACAGCACCAACAACAGCAGTAGCAACAATAGCAGCAGCAGCAACAATAGCACCAACAGTAGGTGTAACAGCGACCCCAACAACCGCCACTGCTGACGTCAGCATCCCGCTGCTGATGTCACTGTTGACATCATCAAGTCACAAAACAAACCAAACAAAACAAAAGGGCATCACACCATGGCTGGTAGTCCCACTCGGGAGGGGTCCTCCTCTATTGGGGGGACCCCCACCCTCCCTTTCTTGCAGCAGCTGCAGCAGCAGCAGCAGTAAGAGTAGCAGAGCAGCAGCAATAGCAGCAGCAATAGCAGCAGCAATAGCAGTAGCAACAGCAGCAAGAACGGCAGCAAGAGCAATAGCACCAGCAGCAACAGCAAAAACAGGAACAGTAGGAGTAGCAAGAGCAGCAGGAGTTGTAGCAACAGTAGGATCAGCAGCAGCAGCGAAAGCAGCAGTAGCAATAGCAACAGTAGGAGGAGTTGCAGCGACAGTAGCCCTCTGGCATCGTTGGCAACAATCGTGACCCACTCGCTGCTCTTCAGCAACATCTCGCCGCCCTGACGCAGCAACTTGTAGCACTGCAGCCGTTGGCCTCTCAGACTGCCCCCAGTGTGCCGCCATCCTTCACCCCTCAAGGGCACGCCAGCCTAGCTGTGTCTGCTGCCACGCACTACCTTGCGCAGCAGCAGACTCAGCACCAGCAGCAGACAGTGACCTCTGTCCTTGGCCCCACTCTGGGTGCCGCCCGCAGGCAAAGGGACCTTGAGACGTTCCGCTGCCGCTTCAGGCCAGCGAGCACTTCCGGAGCTGGGAGTTCAGCTTCCGGATCTGGGCGCACGGTGGGGGCCTGTGGGCATACTACATCCTGCCGTACGATGCCACCCTGGTCGACCAGTTTTATGATGCTGGTCGTGCCGCCCGTGCTTTAGTCCCTGTCGCCCCTCCGGCTTCCCGCCTCACCCTCGAGCCCTTCTTAGGCGACTTCACCGCTGGCGCCATCCCAGACCCTGCAGCCACGTGGCACGTCCTCACTCGTCCCCATCGCCTGTCCAGCGAGGCTGAGACCAGCTGCCTGGTGTGGGAGTTCAACTCCCTGCACATGGGGGAGACCGAGACGGTCACCTCCTGGCAGCGGGCGGAGGACATCCTTCGTCGCCTCTAGACCTCTGCCCCTCCCTCTCTGGCCGTGATCCACACCATCAAGCGCGGAGCCACCGATGCGTACACGGACGTCTTCGTCCACTACCCTCACGGCGTCCTCTCCACCATGGCGGCCCAGGGCACCCTCATGCCCTGGGCATACCAGCTCTTCCTCCGAATTGAGGAAGCTCTTCTGGAGTCCCGACTCCAGCGTATAGAGGCGGTCGCCTCCCCTGCCGTCGCCGCCCCTGCTGTCGCCTCCGTGGCCATCGCCTCCCCCGCCGCATCTACCTCATCATCATTGGAGAAGAAGAAGCGTCGGAACAAGAAAGGCAAGGGTCAGCAACACCCGTCGACCGGGTCCAACGGTAGCGGCTCGGTCTGCCACAACTGTGGCCGGCCTGGGCACGGGTGGTACACGTGCCCTCTACCGACGGATGAGGCGCACGTCAGCGCCACCATGCATCGCCAGCGCGAGTGCCGTCTCACCTCTGCCACCGTAGCTGTCGTCGGTTCTGACACCTCGGCCTCGTCCAGTAGCTCCACCACTTCGGTTGCCTCGCCAGTCCCGCCACCACCAGCACCGCAGCCGTCGGCGCCGGCACAGTCATCCTTCTATCCGTGCTCCGGCGCTATCACCCCGCACTCCGTCTACACTCCCCGGCCATCCTCCTGTGAGTGCCAGCTCGATTAGTTCATCGCGCTCCAGCTCGGCCTGCCTCGCCCTCCTCCCAAGGGAAGTACGAGTTGCATCACTTCTTGCTCTCCTTTTCAGCCCTGCATGACTAAGATTGAGCTACGGTCGTGCCCCGTTTCCTCGTCCGTCTCGTCGTCTCTCAAGGTCTCCGCTACCCCTTCCCATGACAACGTTGCTTGGTTTGATGATTGGCAGTCTCGGTTCGCGTCTCCTTCCACCGCGTCCCTTGCTTGCTGCCATGTGACCGTTAGCGATCTAGCGACCCCGGTCAAGGACTCTGCTGAGACATGGATCATCGACTCCGTGGCCACGCATCACATGACTGCCTCTCTTGAGGCCTTTAGTATGCTCGGTCCTGTAGGCGATGTCTCCGGTGTACGGACAGGCTCTGGCCAGGTGTTGCCTGTCCATGGTGTTGGCGTCGTTAGTTTCCCTGGTCCCTCCGATGACATTTTTCTGACCGATGTCCTTCTCATCCCTGGTCTTGAGCTCAGCCTACTGTCCGTCACTGCCCTTGACCACATGAGCACGGACGTTGTGGACTCGCGTGGTGTTGGCACGGTGTCATTGTGTCCGTCCGGTCTTGTTGTACTGCACGCCACCGCCGGTGGCAACCTGTGGCATGTACCTCGCCTCTCCTCCTCTCCTTCCGTCTCCTCACCGTTGGCCGCCACAGGCCATGTGTTTGTCGTCAGTACACTTTCTCCTCAGAACACTTGCCTCTTGCACCGCCGCCATGGCCATGTCTACTCTGCTGCCGTAGACAGCATGCTCCGCACCCAGCCGGCCAAGGGCCTTGACCCAAGACTTTCCTCCTCCTTTACCCCACTGAGTGCATTGACTGCGCTCAGGGGAAGATGCACCGGTCCACGTACCCCTTGTCTTCCTCCCATGCGTCCGCCCCTCTCGACCTTGTCCACTCGGACGTCATGGGTCCTCTCCCCACCGAGTCTCTCGGCAAGCATGGTCCCTATGTCATCACCCTTACTGACGACTATGCTCGCTACCGCTCGGTCTTCTGCCGAAGGCAGAAGAACAATGTCACCCACGCCATCCAGGACTGGCTTGTCCTTGCGGAGCGCGAGTGTGGCCGCTCTCTCCACCGTTTATGGTCCGATCGCGGTGGTGAGCACATGGGTGAGGCCACAACCTTTCTCGCCTCCCGCGGCATCCACCATGAGACGTTCGCGCTCTACACGCCCACCCAGAATAGTGTCTCCAAACGGTGGAACCATACCATGGCCGACGACGTCCGCACCATGCGCGTCAAGTCTAATCTCTCCGATGGCTTCTATTCTGAAGCCATGGCCTACATGACCTGGGTCTGGAACCAGATTCCCCATGATCCCCTTCCTCGCCAGTCCACGCCGTACCAGCATTGGTGCGGTCGGCGACCTGACCTCCGTCCAGCTTGCATCTGGGGCTGAGTGGCCATTGTGTGGCTGCCCGCCCCACAGCAGGGCGGCAAGCTCGCCCCCCGCGGACGTCGCTGCACCTTCCTCGGGGTCTCTCGTCAATCTAAGGCCTGACGTTTCTGGGATCCCTCCTGGCACTGCATCGTTGAGTCCCAGGCTGCCCTCTTCTTCGAGGACCTGTTTCCTCGCCACCTCATTTGCTCGAGCTCATCCGTGTCCATCCCGTCGCGTGGGGGAGTGGTCAGTACGTCCTCCATCTTGCCGCTTCCGGGTGACACATCCCTTAGTCCCTCTGAGCCAGCAGCCCCAGTCTCGGTCGCTGGTCCTTCTGAGCCGGTAGTTCCAGCCGCGTCTACAGGTCCCTCCGAGCTAGCAATCCCCGTCGCGTCCATTGGTCCCTCCAAGCCGGCAGTCCTAGTTGTGTCCACTGGTCCCTCCGGGCCAGCAGCCGTTGCGTCCGCTGGTCCCTCCAAGCCGGCAGCCCCAGTCACGTCCGCTGGTTCCTCCGGGCCGCCAGCCCTAGTCGTGTCCGCTGGTCCCTCCGAGCCGGTAGCCCTAGTCCCGTCCGCTTGCTCCTCCGGGCCGGCAACCCCAGTCACGTCTGCTGGTCCCTCTGGGCCAGCAGCCCTAGTCGCGTCCGCTGGTCCCTCCCGGCCATCAGCCCCAGTTGCGTCTGTGGGTCCCTCCGGGCCGGCAGCCCCAGTCGCGTCCGCTGGTCCCTCTGGGTCGGCAGCCCCAGTCGCGTCCGCTGGTCCCTCCGGACTAGCAGCCCCAGTAACGTCTGCTGGTCCTTCCAAACCGGCAGCCCCAGTTACGTCCGCTGGCCCCTCTGGGCCAGCAGCTCCAGTCGCTCCAGTTGGGCCAGCAGCCTCAGTTACATCCACGGCCCCCTCCGGGCCAGCAACCCCATCCGCCTCCATTGTCCCAGCAGACTCAGTGCCATCGCCTGCCCTGCCATGCTACACGCGTGGCCCAGGCAGCAGCCTCTGACCCAGACCGTCGGTGAGCGCGCAGATCGTCGCATCGCGCTCCATGGAGCCTCGACCCCCCGTGGCTCCACGTGTCTCCTCCACTCCCATGGTCGTGAGTGGGGATCTTGGCACCAAGGCCCTCGGCTTGACCACCTCGGCCATCATTACAGACCTTCATCCCGGCTCCGCACTGGGCTACGCCATGCTTCATCATGAGCATCGGTACGATGTCGTGGCTATACTCGCGCGCATCCCACCTGGGGCTCGAGATGCACACGCTCTCTTGGTCCGCTCCACAGCACGCCCAGAGGACCTAGACACCGTGCGCAAGGCACAAGCCTCTCCTGAGGCTGCACACTGGGACGCTGTATGCGCTATCCGACAGCACCACGTGTACAACCTCATCGACCTTCCTCCAGGACGGAAGGCCATCGGCACCAAGTGGGTCAGCGCAAGTGGAAGCCCGACGGGTCCTTGAACAAGTACAAGGCCCGCCTTACAGCCAAGGGATTTGTCCAGATTCCTGGGGTCGATTACAACCAGATATTTGCCCCAGTTGGCCGGTTCTCCACTAGCCGAACACTCTTCAGCATGGTCGCCCAACATGGATGGGAGCTGCATTAGATAGATGTGAGCAACGATTTTCTCCATGGTTCATTGGCGGGTGAGGAGCTCTACATGGTGCAGCCCTCAAGCTTCGACAATGGCACTTGGACAGCCTGGCAACTACGCAAGGCCCTCTATGGCCTCAAGCAGTCACCTCGGTGCTGGAACGAAGTAATCAGCAGCATGCTCCTTCGTGGCGGGATCCAACGCAGCACCGCTGACCCCACACTGTTTGTCAATCCTGGAGGCCAGACTTTCGCCGCTGTTCTTGTTTACGTCGATGATATGCTCATTGTGTAGTCAAACACGGCTGCCATCCAGCCTGTCAAGGACCTGTTGCACGTCGCCTACCAAATGAATGACCTCGGATCTGCCAGAGTCTTCCTGGGCATGAAGCTCAAGCATGATCGCTCCAAGGGCGTCCTCCACATCCACCAGACCGCCTATGTGCAGACANCGGTTCTCCACTAGCCAAGCACTCTTCAGCATGGTCGCCCAACATGGATGGGAGATGCATTAGATAGATGTGAGCAACGCTTTTCTCCATGGTTCATTGGAGGGTGAGGAGCTCTACATGGTGCAGCCCTCAAGCTTCGACAATGGCACTTGGACAGCCTGGCAACTATGCAATGCCCTCTATGGCCTCAAGCAGTCGCCTCGGTGCTGGAACGAAGTAATCAGCAGCACGCTCCTTCGTGGCGGGATCCAACGTAGCACCGCTGACCCCACACTGTTTTTCAATCCTGGAGGCCAGACGTTCACCGCTGTTCTTGTTTACGTCGATGATATGCTCATTGCGTCGTCAAACACGGCTGCCATCCAGCCTGTCAAGGACCTGTTGCACGCCGCCTACCAAATGAATGACCTCGGATCTGCCAGAGTCTTCCTGGGCATGAAGCTCAAGCATGATCGCTCCAAGGGCGTCCTCCACATCCACCAGACCGCCTATGTGCAGACATTATCCACCCGCTTTGCGGAGGACCTGCGACTCGTACCGAGTGCATCCTCACCCATGTCACCCGATGGCCAAGTGAAGCTGAAGAGTCCTGACCAAGCCATTGTGGAGGAGCCAGTTGACGTGACCACGTACATGCAAGTCATCGGGTCACTGATGTTCCTGGCAACTACGACGCGCCCAGAAATCGCGTTCGCCGTCAACCTCGTAGCCCAGTTCTCTCAGGAGTGACGTCACCTCCACTACAAGGCTGCGATCCGAGTACTGCGCTATGTCGTCTTGACTCCTCGGCGAGGTCTCATGTTCTGCCGTCAGCCGTCTGTTGTCGCTGTGGGCTACACCGATAGTGACTAGGCCGGCAGTCCAGACGGTAAGAGCCGCACAGGCTGGATCTTTCTGATTGGCGGCATAGCTATGCCCTGGTGCAGTGGCAAGCAGGGGTGCGTTGCACGCAGCAATGCTGAGGCTGAGTACGTTGCTCTTGGCTCAGGCGCATGTGAGAGTGTGTGGTTGCGTTGTCTGTTGTCCGAGTTGCGTCAGTCCGTCGCATCCATCACGTTGCAGTGTGACAATGAGAGTGCCATGGCCATCGCCGACAATGACAGCGTGCATCACACATGCACAAAGCACATCAACGTTGAGTATCACTATGTGCGTTCGTTGTTGCATGACGGCGGCATCAGCATCGTGTGGGTTGAGACAGCACGGCAGTTGGCTGACTTCTTGACCAGAGCACTGAAACGCGACTTGTTCAATAAGGCTGTGAGTTCAGTCGGCATGCGTCCGTGAGTGACTCTCTCTGTCCCTCCGTGCGTTTTTCCTTGGCTTGGGGGAGCTTGGTCTTTCACTGCGTCTCCGCCCGCACATCTGCACTACGCCTGTGAGTCATGGGGGAGAATTGGTTTTCGTGCATCTCATTGTCCTCTGTTGTGTCCTCCCGGCTTGTGTACATCGGCGTGCACATGTCTGACGCCAAGACATGACTCCTCTGGAGTGTCTCTCGGTTGAGCCGACGCACGTTGAGGCCCACTCACCCATCGCTAGAGCCTCCTCCCTCTGGCGATGCGCTCAACTCCATCGGCAGGCCTCCTCGGTGGTTGGGCCGCCGGCGGTCACTGCCACCACACATGTTGTCTGCATGTACCTAGCGCTATGTCTGGCTGTGGCATTGCATCTGCAGCATCATGCGGTGCCAAGGGTCCTTGTCTCCTGCTGTATGGCCCTGTTTGACTGTCGTAGGCACTGCCTGGGTTTGGGCAACCATAACTCTTAAGTGCTATTTTT
>SZWC01006246.1:81536-96233 GCA_023375785.1 Penium margaritaceum
TTCAAGGATGCCATGAACAGCTCAGATGCAGCAGCTTGGTTCCAAGCAGCTACGGAGGAGATTGAGCAACTTCGCAAACATCAGACATGGACTCTTGTTCCCAGACCACCCGGTGTACCTGTAGTCACTTGCAAGTGGCTCTTCAAGAACAAGCTGGGTGCAGATGGTCAACCCACTCGTCGCAAAGCTCGCCTGGTTGCCAGAGGATATAGCCAACAACTTGGTGTCAACTACTCTGACACGTTCGCTCCAGTGGCAAAGTATTCCTCTATCCGCACGGTCCTTTCCCTTGCTGCAGGAGAGAACTGGCATCTTCATCAAATGGATGTTAAATCAGCATTCCTTAACGGAGATCTCGAAGACACAGTCTACATGACCCAACCAGAAGGCTTCATCCAACCAGGAGAAGAAGACCTTGTCTGCCTACTCCACAAGTCTCTCTATGGACTTAAACAGGCACCAAGACAATGGAACAAGAAGATTCATGACTTCTTCTTAGCCCAGGATTTGACACGTCTCCATTCTGATCACTCAGTCTACATCAGGATTAACAGCAATTCCACACTGGGTGTCATCTTGTATGTGGACGACATGATTGTTTTTGGGAGCTCTCTCCCCAACATTCTGTCCTTCAAGAAACAACTGTCCTCAACCTTTGAGATGACAGACATGGGACCACTCACCTACTACTTGGGGATACAAGTACAACAAGATGATCAACAACACACTGTCCATATCAACCAGGGTTCATATGCTCAACGGGTGGCTGAAAAATTTGGACTTGGCAACTCTGCCAGCATCTCAACTCCTCTGGTTCCTCATCATGGACTCACAAAGCCATACACGCCGGACATGGCTGCTGCACCTGCTGACGTCAAGGCATTCCCCAGCATGGTAGGATCCTTGATGTACGCTTCAGTTGGCACCCGTCCTGATCTCTCCTATGCTGTCGGCATCCTCAGTCAAGGCTGCAAGGCTCCCACCAAAGATCACATTGTGGCAGCCAAGCGCTGCATCCGATACCTCCGCAGCACCTCCACCATGGCCATTCACTACAGGAAAACAGAAGGGCCCCTTCTCATTGGTTACTGTGATGCAGACCTCTCAGGTGATCAGACCACAAGCAAATCCACCTCTGGGTATACATTCATCATCAATGGTGGACCAGTCAGCTGGCGGTCCAAAAAGCAATCTGTAGTCGCGTTGTCCTCCACTGAACCAGAGTACATCTCTGAATCAGAATGCACGCGCGAAGCAGTCTGGCTTCGCATGTTCTTGGGTGAATTGGGCTTTGAACAACTGCATCCAACCCCAATTCTCTGCGACAACCAAGGCGCTATTGCATTATCCGAGGATCCTGTTCTNGGGGGGGAAAGGCCTAGTGTCATTTTTACCTCGTAAGAGTTGAGCGGCCTGAGACACCTGCCCTGCTGGCATGGTGAGGGCAAGAGTGATTTCAGGACTTTGAGTGTTGTCTTGTGAAAGGATCCGAGACACCAACCCTGATGGTTGTGTGAGGATCAGTGAGTGAATGTGAGGATGAGTGCTCTCTCCCATCCCCTCCCTCTCTGTTCCTCTCTATCCCCTCCTTCCCATCTCCTTCTCTCTCTTTTGTGAGTCAAGAGGCCTGAGACACCTACCCTGATGGTATGGTGAGGGCATGAATAGCTGTGCGGCTGAGGTCCTTCTCTCTCTCTCTCTATCTCCCCCTCTCTCGTTTGGTGATTGCTTACAACCACACACATGCCACAGAAAACAAAAACACAGACACATACACACCTACAGGGGGGTTACCTCATGTTCCGTGCCTTACTGCTCTACCTTGTCCAAAACTCCCCCTCTCAACATGTCACCTTCAGTTGTTGTACCCACATGTGTGCATCCCAATTCCTTTCCTCATCTCTTCTTTGTTCTCCACTACTCTGACTTCCTTGTTCACCAATCCCCCTCTGGATCTCTCAGTACACCTTGACACATACAGGGGGGAATGTTAAAAATCATGTCTTGTCTACTGACTTGTACTTCTTGTTATGTTGTCAAGGTCTACTGACTGAAGTCCAATAAAAGAAAATGAAATCAGCCAAAGCAAGAAGGCTAGGAGAGAGGTGGCCAGTCTCTCTCCTAACCTTCTACCTAACCTATCTTGTCTATTTCTATGGGAGCGGGGTCCGGTGAGAGATTATGGGCTGACCCGCTTGGGTGTCCCACTTATCCTAGCCCNGACACATACAGGGGGGAATGTTAAAAATCATGTCTTGTCTACTGACTTGTACTTCTTGTTATGTTGTCAAGGTCTACTGACTGAAGTCCAATAAAAGAAAATTAAAACAGCCAAAGCAAGAAGGCTAGGTGAGAGGTGGCCAGTCTCTCTCCTAACCTTCTACCTAACCTATCTTGTCTATTTCTATGGGAGCGGGGTCCGGTGAGAGATTATGGGCTGACCCGCTTGGGTGTCCCACTTATCCTAGCCCGGCCGCAGCTCGATGCTCATATCATCGGAACGTGCGCTACTTATTCCGGCACTAATTGCGCAAATCACGGAAGTGGCTTTGGAGGTCTGATCAGCGAGCGACGAGGGCGGAGGATGAGGACGTGGACCATCGATCGACGATGTGGCAGATCGATCGCCTCGATCGACCCACACCGTCGATCGATGTCCGGACTGGAGCAGAGGGAGGAGGACAGGGGCCGAGCGAGGACGCACGAGGATCGCGCGATCTGTCACAACGGCATGAGCCAAGACACAAACGAGGAGGACAGGGAATTCTCCCCTCACAAGACACCTCGCAAGACTTAGCATTTTTTCTAAGATTACCAAGTGCAGGGACCAGGGACAGAACGTAGGAGGTAGAAATAGTACTTAGTCAAGTCTTGCATGTTTGACTTCTTTAGCTTCGTTTGTACTCGTTTCTTGACCATTTCAAGTGAGATTTGAAGCTCTGGATTCAGCAAAGTCCCCTCTTGACTCTCAGTGCATTTCTACTGAGTGAATGTCTGGAAGAGGGATGAAAGTGTGAGATAGGTGGAGCTGGTATTCTCCACTGCACTACTTGTGTGCTCTAAGCTGTGAATATCTGTTGTTGCATGAAAGCAGAGGATATTCCTGGGTTGCAATTTTTTACATTTTTGTTCTTGATCTTGTACTTGCTTGTCTTTTTGCTCTTTGTCTTAGTTTTGTGAGCGGTACTCACACTTGTTGTTACTCCCTTAAATTGTGATTTTCTGTTTTCCTAGATCCTAGTTGCTACCAAGTGCCGTGAGTCACGGCTTAGGAGGACTAGTTTCTAAACCCATGACCTTGTGCCGACATGGCGGCCTAGGAAAACAGAAGTTTAAATTGAAATTGCCATACCGATCATGAGAGCAACATCTTAGGAGGCGATTCCTCCTCGTCGTGGGGTGATCCTCATAACGAACTTCACGTGCTAGTTGCACGAACGACGAAATGGCAAGTGCTGGACCGTCCAAGACAAACAAGGGCAAGGTGGTGACGGCCTCACCACGAGCTCTCGGCGGACTCCAATTTTTGGGAGCCACCGCCGCGAGCACGGTTGCCAACCCAAAGGCAACCGTACTGCAAAGGGCAACCCTACCGCTGAAGGCAACCGACGACAACCTCGGCGATACCGAGCGTGCAGAGGCCAAAAAGGTGCTTGACAAGCACGTCAACGCGCACGTGGGCGACCCCCACGCGACAGGCGATGCGGTGGAGGAGGATCTCCCGGGGGGATACCCCGATGAAGAGCACGACGTCAACGATGGCGAAGGTGACGAGGATTGCGACCATCGCCATCGTCGTGCAAGGAACTCGAGCCGATTGCTCGAGAAGGGCAAGACTCCTGCCGCATCGCCTGAAGCTGCCGACGGCAGCAAGACTGCCGAGTGCAGCAAGGGCGTTGAAAGCAGCCACACGGGAAGTTCCCGCGAGAAAGAGCCAGACGACGTCGGCGCGAAGGCAATTCGCGATGACCGTCGTAGGCTCGCAGAGTTTGCTGCCGAGGCCGCAGGCCGACTCAAGATCACCACCGATGGTGGAGATACGACACCACTCGATGGAATGGGGGTGGACCCTCCTTCCAACGATGCGGCCGCAATGGGGCAAGGCAGCGCCCACTCGAGCATCGTCGCCGATGATAGTCTCCTCCGAAGGTGGGATTCCTTGGAGGCGTGTACGTGAACCGTACCCTCTTACAGTGAGTAAGGATGCACGGACAACGTGAGGCCCTAGAGGCTATCGTCGATGCTTTGACGACATCAGAGCTCAAGTTCGCGTTCACAAACCTGCTAGCCCACGTCGGACAGAGCATCACGGACCTTGACCGTGATCGCCAGCTGCAGTGCTTGGCCGCCCATGAGACAAGCTGCCGATGCGACGACCTCGACAAGGCGTTGCAGAGCGTGAACCAGGTGCGGATGCAGGAGCAAGCGCAGCGTGCCGCAGCTGCGGATGCCACTACCGGTGGCAGCGACGAGTTGCCTACCTCGACGACTTCGGGGCCGGTCATGAACACGTCTTTTCTCCACAGTGTGGAGATCTTTCGGAAGGGCATGAAGCTGACCGACTGGCTGAATCGCATGGAGCACGTTCTACGTGTCCACAAGGCTCCACTGGGCCAGTGGGGTGACCTTGCCACGACGCGGCTTGAAGACAAACTCTTCAAGTATGTGATCAAGGAGTGGTGTGCGCAACATCCACACCTTGAGTGGCAGCCCATGCCGTGGGAGGCCTTCTCTGCGATCATGCGCAAGAAGTGCATCCAACTGAGGAGGCGCAGCGCGCCTTCCACAAGATCAAGGACTTGAGGCAGCTGGGCAGCTCGCTTGAATCCTACTTGAGCGAGTTCGCCGCACTCGTGGAAGAAGCCGAAAGCTTCACAGAGGGTGATGGGACTCAGACCTTCAAGTACCCATCGCCCTCGGTGAAGGTACCCATCACAAGGTATCCATCGCCCTCGGTGAAGGTACCCATCAGCTTGTCCAAGCTTGGCCTCGGTGAAGGTACCCATCGCCGATGTGGTCAAGGAGTGGAGTGCATGCTGCTGGAGTACTTGCGTGATGGTCTCGCCAGCGAGAAGCTGAAGGACAAGACCATCACAACATCCACTAGCCAAGCTTGGACAAGCTGGAGGGCGTTGCGCGACTACATGAGCAAAGTGTATTCGGTAAACCCGAAGCACTACTTTGATGCACGGCCGAACGCACGTCCACAACAAGGCCGCGACATGCGCATGGATGCTGCAGGGGTTGGTGGGTCAGCTGGACAGCGAGGCGAGGCCAAGGGCAAGTAGCCTACAAACCCTCCAGCCAAGAAGGCTGGTGGATACAAGGGCCCCAACAACAAATGCAGCGGCGAGAATGACGAGCTGCAGGCGGCGCGTGAGCGTTGCAACACATCCTTCCGCGAAGGGCTCTGCCACAACTGCATGCAGCCGGGCTACTTTAGGGCTCAGTGCCCTCAGGCTGCTTGGGGTGGACAAGAGGCCGCGACGTTAGCTGCAGTAGTAGCACCTCATGGGGATGGTGCAGTAGGAGGCCGCGGATAGGGCCGTGGACAGGGTCGCGGTCGCGGCAATGGGCCCGGCCGTGGTAACGGACAGGGCCGTGGGATGGGTTTTCCCCACCCCTGAGTGACGTCAGTGGGGACCACTCAGGGGTAAAATTGGATCAAGAGTGTGGGTTCATGTTTTTAGATGAGGATGTTAAACAATTTGAGTCTTTGACGAGTTCAAATTTCTCTGTTATATTTTCTCCTCTTGTTGAACCGCATTCTAAAATTGCTGACCGACATTGCCCACTAAACCTTGCGTCTCCGGACAAGATGCATGATCGTAAATACTTAGTGGTGGCGACACCGACCACTGTACAAGAGTTGTGCAACACAGTGATTGAAGCAAACATCCTCAAAGTAATGAGTTTAATCACGTTTGTAGTACCCTTAGTCGACGATTTCGACCCAGTCAAATTTAAACACTGGAAGGTGCTAGCCGAATTCACACGTGCCCAGAAGATGTGGACTTGAGTGGGTGAATCATGGGAGTTGCGACGCCCGCCGTACAGATTCCGTGTTTATCCCAAACTCGGTTTACCATCGTCAAGTCTGTTCACTCGGAAGAGTGGAGGCAACATGACGATGCAGTTCAAAGAACACCTAGCTGGTGATCTCGTGAACGTACTGGCTGACACTGGAGGGGACGACTCTTTTGTTAGCCTTGGCTTTACCCGACAGGTTGGCCTGAGGTACGAGCCATCGAATGGCGCAGTTGTTGTCGGTGACAACCATACGGTACCCGTGATCGGTACTTGTAAAGCGAAAAATTGTATTCAAGGGTACACACAGAGTGTCACGTTGAAGGTACTCAACCTTCTTGACCCGTTTGACGTGGTGCTAGGCGATCCCTGGCTTCGTGACAACAAGGCTCTAATGTGTTTTGAATCAAAGCGTTTGATCCTCCGAAAAGGACAACGCCGCTGTACGTTGATTCCGAGTACGGAATCATCACCAAGCCAACTCAAAGTCCATTCCAGCATGTCTGCTGTGCAAGTCAAGAGACGTATTCAACAAGGTTATCGATACTTCTTGGCTCAGCTGCAGAAAGTGGAGGACAACGTGACGGAAGACATGCCACAAGAGATCAGATCTCTATTGGCGGAGTTCTCAGATGTATTCCAAGACCCACCGGCTGGGCTTCCACCAGAAAGACACATGGGCCACATGATTCCGCTGCAACCGGAGGCGACTCCTCCGTTCAGACCCATGTATCGCCTTAGTCCAGCAGAAAGGCGAGAGGCTGAACGCCAAATCAAAGAGTACCTTGCAAAAGGATGGATCGAGCCAAGTAGCTCGCCATACGGTGCGCCGATCCTTTTTGTGAACAAAAAGGACGGTGGTTTATGCATGTGCGTGGATTACCGGGCGTTGAACAAGCTGACGGTGAAAAATCGATTCCCCTTACCGCGGATTGAGGACCTTTTTGACCAACTCCAAGGCGCAAAAGCATTTTCGTCCTTGGATTTGTCTCAAGGGTACCATCAAATCCGTATCACGGAAGATGCTGTGCCCGAAACCGCGTTTCGAACGCACATGGGACACTATCAGTTCCGAGTGTTATGCTTCGGGCTTACAAATGCCCCGGCAACCTTCCAAGGAGAAATGTACCGAACGTTCGCCAAGCAACTCGGGCAGTTTGTCTTGGTTTACCTGGATGACATCCTGGTTTTCTCCAAATCAATGGAAGAGCACATAGAATATCCGCACGATGTTCTCGCAATCCTTTGGGAACAAAAGTTCTATGCAAAAGTGAGCAAGTGCAAGTTTGCACAAGATGAGCTCGAATACCTTGGACACATCGTGGGCAAAGACGGCATCCGTGTCGACCCATGAAAAGTCCAAGCCGTTGTGGATTGGCCACGACCCAAAAATGTTGGGTAGATTCGGTCTTTCTTTGGCCTTGCAAACTACTTTCGACGGTTTATGCAAGGGTATTCGACCCTAGTAGCACCACTAACTAGGCTCACGTGAAAAAACGTGCGTTGGGAATGGACATCTGATTGCAATAACGCTTTTTTTCAAGTCAAAGAGCTTCTATCCACGGTGCTCGTCCTAGCTCTTCCGGATCCATCGCAACCGTGGGAGGTTTGATATGATGCGTCGGTAGTAGGACTTTGAGCCGTCCTCATGCAGAGCGGTCACCCAGTTGCGTATGAGAGTCGGAAGCTCATCCCCGTAGAAACGCGATACACGACTAGGGTTCAAGAGCTCCTTGTGGTAGTACACGCTTTCAAGATGTGGCGTTGCTACCTCAAGGGTGCTGAAGGGGACGTGATGGTCGTGACCGACCATAATCCATTGGTGTTTTTTGAAACGCATTCAAACTTGTCAATACGGCAGGCGCGTTGGAGTGAATACCTGAGTCGATTCTCGTTCACATGGGAATATCGGCCAGGACACATCAATGTGGCCAATCCACTAAGCCGACAGCCTTTGGAATTTAAAGCAACCACCGAGGTCAGTGGGTCTTTTATGGCCATTGCAACAGCAACAGTACAACCACCAGATCCCCCTGCACCTCTGCGGCAACCACCACGAGATATTATGCATTACAACGGTTTTGTAAATAGGATCCGGATGGGATACTGTGTGGATTCTTGGTTTCAAGTCTCTCAAAATCTGGACAAGTACGGCTTGGTGGAGCCCGCAGGAATCTTCTGGCACGGAGAACAAGTTGTTGTGCCAAACTGGGGAGACCTTCGAGCAAAGGTTATCTCCTAATTCCACGATTCGCCGGTAGCAGGTCATGTGGGACCCCGAAAGACCGGACAGGCACTCTCGGACCACTATTGGTGGCCAGGGTGGAGTGTTGATGTCCGTAAATATTGCATGACATGCGACCCATGTCTTCGGAATAAGGCTAGCAACAAGAAGCCTACTGGACTCCTCCAACAGCTTCCCATTCCTGGGACTCCATGGGAGTGCGTCAGCATGGACTTCATTACTGGTCTTCCAGACACGGCCCGTGACCATGATGCGATACTAGTGGTTGTGGATCTTTTGACGAAGATGATACACTTCATTCCTACAACCACTAACATGAACGCAGAGGAGACCGCTCGTCCGTTCTTTGAGGGTGTCGTAAAGTACCATGGCTTGCCGTTGCGCATTATCTCCGATCGAGATTGAAAGTTTGATAGTATGTTCTGGCAAAAAATGCACGAGTACTTCGGTAGTGAGTCGCAAATGTCGACAACATTTCACCCTCAAACTGACGGACAAACAGAGCGCATGAATCACACTCTAGAGAAAATGCTCCGCATGTACGTGGATCCTACCATGCATGATTGGGACGAATTCCTAGCACCGGCAGAGTTTGCGGTGAACAACTCGGTGAACGAGTCCACACAGTTCACACCATTCATGTTGAACAGTGGTCGGCATCCCGTGGTACCCTCTTCATTGGTGAAGAGTAGGAGTACAAGAGGGCAGGTTCCTTCCGCTTAAGCCTTTGCCGAGCGCATCGACTCCTTGTTACAGGAGGCGAAGGGTCACCTTCAAGCAGCTAGGCAGTGACAAAAGGCATATGCCTACAAAGGTCGCCGGGAGGTCTCGTTTGACATCGGTGACAAAGTGCTGCTTAGCACTGAAAACCTTTGGCTGAAGTCGCCAGGGGCAAGAAAACGTCTACCGAAGTGGATTTGGCCGTTTCCTAGTGTGGCACGCATCGGGCCAGTGGCATACAGATTGCTCCTTCCGCCGAGTATGAAGATACATGACGTGTTTCATGTGAGCCTGCTGGTTGCATACACGACAGAAGGAACCGTTCAGCCACCGCCAGCAGTCCTGGCTGCCGACGGCCAATACGAGGTCCTTCGCCTACTCCAGCACCGAGAGCGTACTCTTCGGTCGCACGTTGTCAGGGAGTACCTCGTTCATTGGGCCGGTTGTGGACCTGAACATAATTCATGGGAACCCGAATCTCGGTTTTCCACAGGGGTGGTCAACGAGTACTGGAGCGAGCTTGCAGCTCGCACAGATCGACGCGTGGCAGGAGGTACCACCTGAATGCAAAAAAAGTGAACAACATTCCCACAGGGCAGTATTCATGGACAGCGACCATAAGAGGTTGGGGACGCCCAACATGGTTGTCGTGCGGACGCTCCAGCCTAAAGGGGGGAGGCCGCTAGCCGTGCTGACCTACAAGCTGCAGCTTAGGTCTAAGTACCATGCACATGTTCATGTTTAGCTGGTGATTGAAATTATTAATTTTCTTTCACAATGTTGATGACTCACTGACTGGCAATCCTACTTGTTATTCATGAACCGGGACGGTTCATAATAAGTGGGGAGGAATGTAGCGGGAGGGTCGGTTCGGCCCTCCCTCCTCGCTGAAGCGAGGGGTGGTTGCGCACCACCCCTCGCATCAGGGAGGGCTGGCTGGCGGCCAGTAATTCACTGGCCGTCGGCTGGCCAAGCAACCGGCCGGCCACCGGCCGGCCAGCCGCCAGCCGTCGATCGCGGCCTCAGCCGGATCGGCGGCTGAGGGGCCATGAGGGCCTTGAGGGCAAGGCCTCGTGGCCTCGTGCCCTCGCCCCCTCCCGCCCTCCTTGCAAACGAGCAAGAGAGGACGAGGGATAGGAGGAGCGAGGGTGAGGTCAAAAATAGCTGGCGCAAAATCGCCAACGTGCCTCGCACATGACGATTTTGCGCCAAAACGACAAAACGTAGATCGAAGTTTGTTTACGATGAATTTCAACATAAAACAAACAAAATTACTCGTGCGAACACACGAGTTCGAGGTAAAAACCCCCGGTTTGGGTCCCAAAACCAGGGGTTTGGTTAAAAACGGAAATGTGCCTCTGGAGACTCGAAATATTCGAGTCTCCCTGCTCCGGGTCGTTGATGACGATTGCCCCTCAGTCTTGCGAGGGGGGTAAATCCCTGACGCGGACTGAGAATGCCATTCTGCGAAGTCCGACGATGACTTCAGAGCAGGAGCTGGAGACTTGACCTATTACACCGTCTTATTCTTTTTCTACGAAAAACAGGGAAGGTGTACATTAGTTACAACGATGGTGAGTACGCGACAAGTGCACCCTATAATTAATCTCAAACATTTGTTGGAAAGTTATAGTTCCACAAGATCTCTTTTGGAGAACATCACATTTGGAAGCACTTTGAGAAAAAGCCAAACTTAAAAATAGACTCCTAACCAAAATAGTTGAATATAGAGCTCCATATTCTAATGCTAGTATCTTAACATGATTCTTTTTTTGGTTACATTTCACAGGGTTACTACGTAACCCTGTGCATCTTAGTGCAACAATGGAACCTTGTTTACAGTTTGTGGCTTGCTGAGGCAAATGGTGAACTTCAGCAGAAATTTCGCCTAAGAACTGAACCCGGCCNGGAATCTGGCCCTTTTCTTCTTTCTAAAGTTAGTGATAATGGAACATGTAAGTTGATTCAGCCGTTTCACAATGGGGTTAAAGGTGGAAAGTAGCTTTGAGGTCAATGAGAAATGTTGCTTGTACCAACCTTCTTATGAATTGAGTTTGACATGTGCATGACGAAACCATCAAGTTATACACAATGTGCTCAATTGGGCCTAGGAGAACATCCATATGGACTGAAGTTTGATTTGGAAAGAAGTACTACAAGAGTCGTGAGGGTAAGCTTGTGCACTCTTTTGCACAGAAGAAACCAGTGCTCGAACACTACATTGGCAAGACAATACGACGTGTATCCTTTGTAGACAGGGTTAGTGAAACAAGTAATATGTCCCATTAGACTCAGGCAAAAAGTGATGCGGTTATGAAGTCAGCACTACCTTAAACATCTTGTGCACTGATCCCAACCGGGTAGCACGCGCAGGAATCGACAAACAACCACCGTCTTCAGACAAGATTGGAGGAGGTCCTTGTTCCTGAAAAATGGCACAACTCTCGCGACCTTGCCGATCAAATTGCCTCCCCATTTCGTCTTTGTAACATCCTTCAACACCAAGTCCAGCGCGTGTGCTACACAACGGTTGAAAAACACAGCCAGGTACTTTTTCCTGAGCTCAACATATGCCTTGTTGTTTGTTCAGGTGCTGTCCGTGATGGCCATGATGACCTTTTCAGCTCACACTTCAACGATTGCGTGGTCAACCATTGCAGCGATGTGATTGGCATATCTCATGACATACATGGAATCTTGTGAAAACAGGAGGGCCACTCCCTCCGCATTGGAAGCTGTGGCTGAATGAATGGGCCAGATTTGAATGTACGACCATTCGTCAACACTAAGTGTCACCCCAAACATGTCCTAACCAATGCGCAGTGGTGCTTCTAGTACCTCTAGCTCTTTGTCGAACACTGGAAGAAGCTCCTACATTACCTGACCTTTGGAAGGCAGCCTAAATCTGGGATTGGTTTTGCGTGCATCCCAACCAGCTCTAGGACCACCGCAACATGGCAGAAGAAGNGCTATTAGCTTCACAATGGTGTTTTGGCACATAGCGTTGTTGGTGTTTACGATGTGCTCGGACTTGAGAAATTGACGCGTTGTGTTGAGGGATGCAGCATCCACTGCGGTGATGCTATAGAGGGGGGTTGGGATGGTTGTAGGATTGTGAACAACTTCTCGGATGAGGAGAGTGTGGTTGGCTCTGTTGGGGGTGCTGTTGGACGCAACTGCTCCGTGAACTACGTGAAGCTCTTGAAATTTCTGCTCAACCACAAGCTTCACCCAGTCTAGTAGGCTGGAAGATGTGCCCTATGGCTCACCCTGGCTAGTGTATAGCTTCTTATCAAAGGGCAGCCATCCATCACGGAGCGGCAGCAGGGGGAGTGACCAAGTAAAGCTCGAGCAGCTGCAGTAACCACCTTGCACTTTGCTATGTTCAAGATGGCTGCCCCAAAGTGCCCACACATACGGTTAAAGCCACCTGATCCAATTCTACCGCACAACCCATACTGCCATCTAGGAAAACCTTCAACGATAGGGAGATGTTTGAAGATTTTTGTCACTGCACACATGAGAAAACTTCAAGCCAGACACGGCTGTCTGGTGGAGGTGGGAGTGCCGGTGGTGGCCTGCTTTGGATTATCGGCCATCTTTGAGATGCCTACACAGAGTTACACTATGTGCTCTTGCAAACTACCAACTCCTTTCCCCCACAAGAGCACAAATGAACAACATAATCTGGCTCCTATCCACCCTCGTCCAGTTTGGCATGACATGTCATGCAATTCCCAGGTGCTTCCTGCATTCCAATAGGTCAGAGAACCACCGCAAAATGTCACAAGGGGACAGTGCATCATTTCCACACAACCAGCATGCATCATGCATACACAAAACACGTGAAAAACATATGATGGATGACTGGTTCCATCCTCGGAATCCATCCACCATACGAGCTAAACATCTCACCCTGTTGCGTGGCTATCGCTCTGGCTAGAACTATAGCAAGGCTGGGCTTATCGTTGTCGAAGCAAAAATGTACATACGGGACATGACCTGAAATGACAAAAAACCAGCTTAGGCCTGGTCCAACTTGGCCCAAACAAAACTGGGGTCAACCCATTACCCGAGAAACAAATGGGGATTCATTCAATTTCACGTCAACGCCGATTTTGATCGACCTAGCAACTCTGTATAGACCCCCTAAAGTCGAAAGTCGAAGTTAACATGGCGCAAACGTGAAGTAATGTTCGGCTACCACACACTGTTTGTATGTTGTAGTTAATGACGTGTGGTGAGGGAGAACAAATTGAAGTGTGGAAAAGAGAGAAGCCATGGATTTGGCTATTTCCCATTCGTAGAACAAGAAAGTGGAGGACAATGTTATTTGAGCACGGTGAGAAAATCCCACCTGGAGCAAGACCCCAAGGTGTTGTCGCTGCCACCCTTGGGGTCAGGCAAGTCCTCTCAACAATTAAGTGAATGCGGATACTGCCAGAAAAATCTGTAGCATGATCCAAGTAGTATTGGTGTTTATGTGTGTCATTTCTGAGTGATGTGTGTAGAAACATCTTGACTTGTGAACATGCTTGTGGAGACAATCGACTCGGTGGACATTGATGATGGCGGCCGTTGAGCGATGGAGGAGACGTTGTACCATTGCAAGAGACATGGCCTTGTGAGGAGTCTCTCACTTTGTAGTAATGCGCAACCATCTCCATTCGCATTAGCCACCATCATTCATGTCACCAAAATTCATATGCGGCTGCTCTGAGTAGCATAGATTTGTCTAGTTTCAGGCAGCCATAACTTTGCAATGTAAACCTTCTAGCTGATTGGGACTGAATTACTGTGTTCGCAACATGCATGTATTGATACTGTCCAATTTTGAAGAATCAGACGGCGTCCAGGCTTGGAGTTGTCTCTCCTCTAGCTGGGCTCACCAAGTAAACCCCTGCAATGGATTGGACAGAATCCTTGGCCAACTAGGCCAAAACCGTAGTGCTTGAGGGTGCCATCCTATCCAACCGTCCATAGGCCAGGAATCCTTGCTCGATCTACATGGCATCGGCCCGTGCACTACACTCTCTCCGCCTAGGAATGAGCCCCTCTCAGCATCCAGAAGTTGGACTCAAACCCCGATGCTCTGATACCAATCTAATGTATTGGATGGAATCCTTGGCCAACTAGGCCATGAATGCGGTGCTTGAGGATCTCCGACCCTTAAGCTATCCCGTCCAATCGTCCACAGGCCAGGAACCCCTGCTCAATCCATGTGGCGCCGGCTGTGCGCTACAACCTCACAAGAAAAAAAGGGTTCATTTTCTTGATTTGTTGGTAGACTTAGAAACAGGCCTCACAGAGATGAGGGCCTAGGTTAGTGGTTGAGGAGTGTTACACCAAGTTCTATTGTTGTTTTCAACTCAGTCGTTACTCACTCCTAACTGCAATTCTGGTACTAACTTTCTAGTGCAAGTTTTACCTCTCACATCTGAACAGCCAGCGCTGCTCAGGCACCAAGTCTTAGCGTAGCAGACCACACACTTCAGTCTAAGTGTGTGAGGTGGCAGTAAGTAGTGTTATCCAGACTAGTGGAGTATCTCGATAAGCTGGGTATCAGAGCCACAGCATAGTAGATGAAGAAAAATGAGCAACACAAGCGGTGTATAGGTGTTACCTACTGTTGGCTAACCCCCATGCATGCTGGTTAAGCCTACACACCAAATCCGGTTCACAAAAATGAACATGGATTCGGATTC